>APFE031076646.1:0-18988 GCA_000404065.3 Pinus taeda | reverse complement strand
AAATATATATATTTTTAAAAAATCGCTCCGGGATTCACTCCCAAACCGGGAGCTTCTGAAAATGTCGCTCCCGCTCCCGTTTTCGCTCCTGCTCCCCGCTTTCGCTCCCGCTCCCAAGTAACATTGGATAGGAGCAATTGCTGTAGGTAACAGCGGATCTATTAAGGGCTTGTTTAGGGTTGTTTTTAGGCACGGTTAAGAGCAGGAAAGGCAAGCAGCTAGACCGAGGAGAATAGGAGCAATACGCTGCTATTTGTGGATTGATAGCTAGGTGTGTAAGGGCTGCCAGATGCCCTAACCAGACACCATGTAAGCAGCAGTGAAGGCAGCAAATGGAACAGCAGTGTTGTGGATAGCAATGCTAGTGAATGGGACAGCTAGGAGCTTGGTGGTGCTAAAGATGCATGGGACAGCAATGTGACATAGTGCTGTGAAGATGCATGGGATAGCAGGAAGGTATGTTAAGACATGTGGGACAGCAGCGGTGACATGGTAGCAAGGCACTTGGACAGCTTGAAAACCATGGTGCAGCATGGACAGCATGGATAGTAGTGGCAAGCATGGTGCTGCTAGCACATGAGATATGTTGTATGAGCAGTGCAACATAAGGTGCAGTAGTATGACGTGTTCAACATGGTCATGAGGTCCAGCATTGTGATGATGGGTGAAGCATGGTGCAGCATGATGACGAGATGCAGCACAATGATAGGTGAAGGAGTCACCCTAGAGAATCAGTTGACGCAGCATGTCTTCAACTAATCGCATGTATCATCTTTTTAGAGATGGTCTACGATCTTATCTAGATAAGTCAAAGTGTTGACTTTTGTTGTAAATGTACTCTCTCTCTCTCTCTGCTGAACTATTGAAGAACATATAAGAAGAATTGATCAATGGTTTCCCCACATTGGGGTTTGTCCCTAGCTAGCACCACATCTTGTGTCTTCCTGACTTGGCTTGCCTTCTGCGATTTATGTTTATGTTCTATCTGCAGTTCACTTTGACGTTGATGTGATTGCTAATCTGGAAAAGATATTGAGCTAACTATTAAAATTGAAATAAATTTCTCTAAGCATGGAAAATACCAAAAATTAACATGGTATCAGCGGTGAGGTGAAGACAAAGCCCAAGCAAGAGCGAAAGAGCAATCACCAAGACAGTTGGGAAAGTACAAAAGGATCAATGGATTCATCATCCCTCTTCAAACTCACCAAGGGTGAAATCGAAGCAGAGAATATTATCAAAATGGCACAGTGGAAGCCTTTGATAGCCTACCTAAAGACCACTTCATTGGGAAGTCCGGGATCTAAGGATGGAAAGAAAGACAAATGCCTTGTTTGTAATAAGTTCGGCCATTATGCGAAGGAGTGTCTGAATGGCAGGGACACACCTCTTGATGAAGATAATAATCATTCCAAGGACATCTTCAATGATCAAGGGAATGACAGGTAATGCAGGTCATCAAGGAAACAGCCGACTCTTCAAGAAAGCAAGGAACCTCAGGTATGAAGAATCAAATATTGTTTCTGATAAGATAAAGAAGCATTATCTTGTATTGGCCATCTCCTTCAGATTCTTTGGGAATCTGGCTTATTGATTGTAGTGCTTCAAGGCACTTCATCGGATAGAAAGGTGCTCTCTCTAATTTGGTAGAGATGGAAGCAATTGTGGGATTATACTTGGAGTCGATGCCACCTTCCCCGAAAGGGTGTAGGGAGTAACTCAATTCATTTATAGAATCTCTTTTATGTACCTGATCACAAGAAGAACCCACTGTCCATTTCGGCCATGGAAGTCAAAGGTTTCAGGGTGGCATTCATTGATGGAAAGGTACATGCTTGAAAATAGAATTTTCAAATATGTTTTTTCTCACGGGTTCAGGGTTGGCAATTTGTATCAAGTTGCAGGATGGTCCATTGGGGATCATGTCAATTGACATATCTCATCTATAACAATGGAGGTCTACTTATGGGGCCCTACCCGATGTGAGTCAAATGGTGACAGCAATGTCTAAATTCAAGAAGAGCATGAAGGTAAATGTCTGAGATGTACCAAAGGAAAATCTTACGAGGGGACCGTTCTCCTCATGTAGCACGTCCACAGGTTTGGAACAACCCGAGGAGTTTGAGATTCATGCTCGGGAATTTCATGTGTGCAAGTGGAAGAAAGCCCTCTATGGATTGAAGCAAATCACCCTGGGCTTAGTATGAGAGGATTGATAGCAATCTGATGAAGCTAAGATTCACAAGGAGTGAAGCCGATCCAAAACCATTGCTCGAAGGTTGTGGATGATAGACCTCTCATACTGGCACCTTATGAGGACAACCTCTTTCTGACAGTTGTAGACCCTCTCATTTGCAAAAGTAAGCGGGAGTTGGATTCCGAATTTAGAATGGTGAACAGCAAGCTCGGGACTACCTCGATGGAGCTTATCTTTCAGAAGTTATGTGGTAGGGATGTCGGACCTGATTTGGGAAATGCCTCTGAGTTTCACAAACTCGTACTAGCATTGATGTTCTTGGTGAACTCCCATCCGGATATATGTTTTGCAGTTAGCATGATGAGCTCATATATGATTGAGCCTCACTGGATTGGTGCCAAGAATCTTCTAAGATATCTTCGGGGTACAATCTCTCATGGATTGAGATACACTACTGAAAATGTGAAGCAGCATAATTATCTGAATACTGATTGGGCAGGCAGTGTAGAGAATCACAAGAGCACTTCCAAGTGATGGTTCTCTTCAGCTTCTGTTCGATATCCTGGATGAGCAGGAAGCAAAAGTAGGTTGCTATAAGCACCACTGAGACTGAATACATAGCTACGAGTATGATCTCGTGTGAAGCTGCCTAGTCGTCGAAGCTCTTCAGCGAACTATTTGTACACATGATGGATACCACCAGGATCCTCTGTGTCAACCAAGGGGGGGATTTGATTGTTGAGGAATCTCCTATTCTATGATTGCTCCAACATATAGACATCAGATACTACCTTATTCGGGATATGGTACATCGATGATCGAGGAGGCTCTATCGCATTGAGACTGATGTACAAGTCGCAGACATTCTATCAAAGCCCTATGGAAAGGTCAAATTTCTGACTTTCCCAAATGACTTGGAGTTGTTGAGAGACCTTCTTATAAAGGTCCTGCATGATGCATGCATTGAGCTCTGGGAGCTCCAGGGGGCTTAGGGTACTGCTTGGAGCAACAAGCGACCATAGGGCGACTCACCCTCCCCTAATGGTGCATTGTGTACAGCGTGAATGGTTCAACCTTCCCTTGTGATACCCCAAGGCGACTTAGAGACAGGATGAATGGTTCTCCTGTCGAGGCATCCTACCCATGCAGTGTGGGACTCATGGGAAGTACCTCTCATCTGGCCAATGAACAGGGAAATGGGGTTAGGGGCCATAGTAGTACTATTGATGGACGCATTGTTGTATCTACTGTACTCCCTATGCTAGGATGACCTCCATTGATCTGGGATCAATATGAGTGGTTTGAGACACTCTCTTGTGATATTGATCTGGGATCAATAAAACTGACTTCGGGTTAGTAGAGAATGGTGTGAGACATTCTCAATCAATTCTTCTTCTTCATGGTTCAACTGAGCAGAACAGAGATCAACAGAGCAGAGCAGAGCAGTGCAGGGCACTGATGGTAGGGATAGTACAGTCAAACATATGGATCAGCGGATGGAGTTCTCCCTAGTTGAGAGGGAGTGTTAAAATTGGAAACTAGCGCCAAACTCCATGTGGGTCATCTTATTTATGGCAACTGATATTTTTCTTGGATACCTCTCATCGAGAGGTGTAGGATTGATCTAAAGATCATCCGATTCCGATAAGTATTCATGGAGTTATGAATTTATTTATGTTATAAGACAATTCGTTAAGGTCGGCCAACAACCAAATAAACCCCACATGTGCTTCAACGTTTTAGTATAAAAGGAGATGACTTGAGAGTCATTTCTCACACACATTACTATCTTGATTTCTCTCCATTTGTCTTGGGTTTTAGTGGAATATAAATCTAAGAGTGGAAGCCCTAGACGTTGGATGATTGAGGTTGCCCTAGCCACAGTCAAGAAGAAGAACGTTGCCCTAATCTAGAGGACGCAGTCGAGTGAGAAGCCCTAATGCTACAAGGAGGACAGCCGTAGTATCTATGCAGTCAAGTGAGAAGCCCTTACGCTACAAGGAGGACAACCCTAGTAACTACACAGTCTAGAAGATAGCCGATTTTGCGAACAACCCTAGTATCTGATCACTGTTTTGGATGTGGATTTTAGAGAAGACTCTTAGCCACATTGCAGGAGGCGAGAAGGATGACTTGAGGAATGTTTTGTGACACGTTGGAGCAGTCCTACCTTGCTAATCAAGTCGCAGACTATAGGTGAGTTTTGTGCATGTTTTTGAGGTGCATATCTCTGTGTATAGGGCCACAATAAGGGACTACTACAGCAGCTATTGGGAGGTGAAAGTTAGATAGCCGAGAGGCCTAGAAAGGCCCTCCTAACCAAGCCACAGTCATCTCTAAGGGACAGCGTAAGGAGACAACGTGGAGAGCTGTGATAGGAGTAATTGTTGTAGGTGACAGCGGATCTATTAAGGGGTTGTTTAGGGTTGTTTCTAGGCACGATTAAGAGTAGGAAAGGCAAGCAGCCAAACCGAGGAGAATAGGAGCAATATGTTGTTGTTTGTGGACTGATAGTTGGGTGTGTAAGCGTTGCCAAATGCCCTAACCAGTCACCATATAAGCACCAATGAAGGCAGCGAATGGAACAGCAATGTTGTGGACAGCAATGCTACTAAATGGGACAGCTAGGAGCTTGGTGGAGCTAAAGATGCATGGGACAGCAAGGTGACATAGTGCTACTAAGATGCATGGGACAGCAGCAAGGTATGTTAAGACATGTGGGACAACAATTGTGACATGGCAGCAAAGGCACTTGGACAGCGTGGCAAGCATGGTGCAACATGGCAAGCATGGACAGCATGGATAGCAATGGCAAGCATGGTGCTGCTAACACATGAGACATGTTGTATGAGTAGTGCAGCATAAGGTGCAGCAGTATGACGTGTTCAGCGTGTTCATGAGGTGCAGCATTGTGATGATGGATGCAGCATGGTGAGGTGCAGCATGACGACGAGATGCAGCACAATGATAGGTGAAGGAGTCACCTTGGAGAATCAATTGAAGCAGCATGTCTTCAACTAATCTCATGTATCATCTTCTTAGAGATGATACATCCATGTTGCATCCATCATGGCATCCAATATGTTGCAACAATCATGGCATCCAATATGCTGCAACCATCATCCCATTGCACTCACCAGTCTTAGCTGCATGCTATGGCTTACAGCGTAGCAAAGCAGCTAGACTCCTTTAACAGGTCTAAAGTGCAGTCTTCTAACAATCCTTAAAATCTGCCCAGATTTGACTACAATTGATCTCCAAGGTAATATCATTTCCTTTACAATTCAAAGTAGCCTTCAAGCCCTAAACAATGACTTTACTATGTCTATGCTCACTTCTTATTACAGTGGCATCCAAGTGGCATACAACAATCCTTAGAACATTATTATGACAGCCTATAGAGTGGTTGATATCCTTCCAGCAAGAGCTCACTCAAACCTCCTACCAGCAAGCAATTCAGCCCTTTAATTTGACCCCTAAAACAACTCTCAAATGTACACGCTGATCAGTCTCTTTCTTGTTGTGGTTAAGGTTCTTTTGACTGCTGAAATAGTCCTCCTACGACTGCGATCAAACCTTCCTTTCACAGCAGCTATACCTCTCCCTTAATGGCTGCTAGGACTCTCCTCCTACTGCCGCTAGAACATCTTTTAAAGACAACGTTTAGGGCTGCCTTGATTTAGATCAACAGTTTAGGCAATAGGGCTTCCTCATGACAGCGAAGTCTTTTACAAATTAAGACCTCCTTTGACTGTGTCCTTGATTCTTTTAGCATAGTGGATGAGGGCATGGCATATCCCTCTTAATAGCGTCCACAGGGCTGCAAATGTCCTCCTAATTTCTGCGGCTAGGGCTCCTTAGATAGCGTTGAAACTCCCTTGGACAAAAGACCCTTTTCTTGGCTGCGTTTAGGGCTTACGCTTTTACTACCCCTCTTGACTACGGCTAGGGCACGTCCAAGACTCTTCCTTCCCATGGCAGCATTCAGATATAGGGCATGCCTTCTTCCATGACATCATTGAGCTAGGGAATCCTCTCCATGACTACGTTTTAGGGCATCATCTCCATTACTATGTTTTAGGGCATCTTCTCCATTAGGGAAACATGTCTTCTTAGGATCTCTCCTCCCACCAAAACCCAAGACAAGTGGAGAGGAAGAGATCACAAAAAGTGTGTACAAACGACCTTCAAGACACCTTTATTTATACTAAAACGTGGAGCACAAGTGGGGCAATTTGGTTGTTGGCTGACATTGACGAATTGTCCCATAACACAAATAAATTCATATCTCCATGAATACTTGTCGGAATCATATGATCTTTAGATCAATCATACACCTCTCGATGAGAAGGATCCAAGAAAAATATCAGCTACCTTCATGCTCTTCTTGAATTCAGGCATCTGAATCACCATCTGACTCACATCGAGTAGGGTCCCATAAGTAGACGTCCAGTGCTATAGATGAGATGTGTCAACTGATATGGTCCCTAATGGACCATCCTACAACTTGACACAAATTGCCAACCCTGAACTCAAAAGCATCTTAGAAAAATTTATTTTTAAACATGTACCTTTCCATCGATGAATGCCACCCTGTAACCTTTGACTTCCATTGCCGAAATGGACACCAAGTTCTTCTTGTGATCAAGTACATAAAAGAGATTTTGTAAGTGAATCGAGTTACCCTCATTCAATTGAGGGGTAACATTCCCTACACCCTTTCCGGGATAAGTGGCATCGGATCCAAGTATAATCCCACGATCGTTTCCATCTCTACCAAATTAGAGAGAGCACCCTTCTATCTGATGGAGTGCCTTGAAGCACTACAATCAATAAGCCAGATTCCCAAAGAATCTGAAGGAGAGGGCCAATACAAGATAATGCTTCTTTATCTTATCAGAAACAACATTTGATTCTCATACATGGAGTTCCTTGATTTCTTTGAAGAGTCAGTCATTTCCTTGATAACCTGCATTACCTGTCATTCCTCTGATCATTGAAAATGTCCCTGGAATGATAGTTATCATCATCAAGTGATGTGTCCCTACCTCAGACACTCCTTCACATAATGGCTGAACTTATTACAACCAAGGCATCTACCTTTCCTTCCACCCTTAAATCCGGACTTCCCATAGAAGTGATCTTCAAGTAGGCCATCGGAAACTTCCACTGCGCCATTCTGATAATATTCTCTGCTTCGACTTCACCCTTGGTGAATTAGAAGAGGGATGAGGAATCCATTGATCCTTTTGTCCTTTCCCAACTGTCTTCGGTGATTGCTCTTTCACTCTTGCATGGGCTTTGTCTTCACCTAAGCTCTGATACCATGTTAATTTTAGGTATGTTCTATGCTTAGAGCAATTTATTTCAATTTTCATAGTTAGCTCAATATCTTTTCCAGATTAGCAATCACATCAGCATTAAAGTAAACTGCAGATAGAACATAAGCATAAATCACAGAAGACAAGCCAAGACAACAGGACACAAGATGTGGCGCTAGCCAGGGACAAACCCCAATGTGGGGAAACACTTGATCAATTCTTCTTATATGTTCTTCAATAGTTCAGCAGATGGAGAGATAGTACATATACATCAGAAGTCAACATATTGACTTATCTAAATAAGAGCAGAGATCTTCTCTAAGAAGATAGCATATGAGGTAGCTGATCTGAGCTAAGTAGAAGACATACTGCTTCCACTGATCCAAGGTGACTCCATCACCATGTTGCTCCTCACTGTGCTGCACCTCACTATGTTGCACTTAATCATCACGCTAGACCTCATTACCATGCTGCACATATCATATTGTTGCACCTTATCATGATGTTGCACCTGTCACTGTGTTGCACTCAATCACTGAGTTCCTCTCATCCTAGTGTTGCTCCCATCACTGAGCTGAACCCATCATGTTGCATCCATCATGGCATCCAATATGCTGCAACCATCATCCCATTGCACTCACCAATCTTAGCTGCCTGTTGTGGCTTACAACCTAGCAAAGTAGCTAGACTCCTTTAACAGGTCTAAAGTGCAATCTCCTAACAGTCCTTAAAATCTGTCGAAATTTGACTGCAATTGATCTCCAAGGAAATATCATTTCCTTTATAATTCAGTAGCCTTCAAGCCCTAAACAATGACTAAACTATGTTTATGCTCACTTCTTATACAGTGGCATCCAAGTGGCATACAACAGTCCTTAGAACATGATTATGACAGCCTATAGAGTGGCTAATATCCTTCCAACAAGAGCTAAATCGAACCTCCTACCAGCAAGCAGTTCAGCCCTTTAATTTGACCCCTGAAACAACTCTCAAATGTACATGTTGATCAGTCTCTTTCTTGTTGTGGTTGAGGTTCTTTTAGTGTTCCACAAGAACGCAGCCCCCAGGATCAAGTGCACGCACCCCTCGCTCCTGGGACAAGGAGTCTCTTGGGGGTGCGTTTCCCCACACACCCTTTTTGGGGAGTCTCGAGGAGATGCAAGGGGGTGTGTTTCCCCTATGTGGGAGTCTAGACTCCCCAAAAAGGGTGTGTCTGGGCGCCCGCCTTCAAAAAGGTTGCTTCTGGGCGTCCGCGTCTGGGCTTCCCCCTTCAAAAAGAGTGCTTCTAGCCGTCCCCCTTTAAATTTGTCTAATAAGACCCAAATTAAAAATTAAAAATAAAAAATCAAATCAATGTATTTGAATATTTCATTATTGATTTTTATTTATTTTTATTGAATCTCATGGTATGTATGAATAATTCAATAATGAGACTTGAGTATGTCATATGATTCATGAATGATGTATGTATCAAAATGAATGATGAGGATGGATCAATGATTCAATTGTCTATTTAAATTTTTATGCTTTCATTATTGAACAATGAACAACGAATATGAACTTGAATTATATATATATATATACCTCGACGTATCCCCACACCCCCGAAATTTCCCTAAAATTTGAGGGTACTCCCACACGTCCCCCCTGTGTGTCTCCCCGCACCTGCGTCTCCCCGCACTGGAGTCTTGGAGGAACATTGGGTTCTTTTCACTGCTAAAATAGGCCTCCTACAATTATGATCAAACCTTCCTTTCATAGCAACTATACCTCTCCCTTAATGGTTGCTAGGACACTCCTCCTATTGCCGCTAGAACACCTTTTAAAGACAACATTTAGGGCTGCCTTGATTTAGATCAACAGTTTAGGCAGTAGGGCTTCTTCATGACAACGAAGTCTTTTACAAGTTAAGACCTCCTTTGACTGCGCCCTTGATTCTTTTAGCATAGTGGATGAGGGCATGGCATATCCCTCTTGACAGCATCCATAGGGCTGCAAACATCTTCCTAATTTCTGCGGCTAGGGCTTCCTTTAGGGCTCCTTGGATAGCGTTGAAACTCCCTTAGACAAAAGACCCTTTTTTTGGTTGCGTTTAGGGCTTACACTTTTACTGCCCCTCTTAACTACGGCTAGGGCACGTCCAAGATTCTTCCTTCCCATGGCAGCGTTCATATCTAGGGCATGCCTTCTTCCATGACATCGTTGAGCTAGGGCATCCCCTCCATGATTGTGTTTTAGGGTATCATCTCCGTTACTGTGTTTTAGGGCATCTTCTCCATTAGCGTAGCATTTTCTTCTTAGGATCTCTCCTCCCACCGAAACCCAAGACAAGTGGAGAGGAAGAGATCACAAGAAGCGTGTGTACAAATGACCTTCAAGGCACCTCTATTTATACTAAAACGTTGAGCACAAGTAGGGGAAATTTGGTTGTTGACCGACCTTAACGAATTGTCCCATAACACAAATAAATTCATATCTCCATGAATGACACGTCAATCAAGCAAGGTTGGTGGAAGGAGTTCACCATTATATATTGGGTTTTCTATATATGTAATGGAGGTTCCTACCACCCGAGTGAGGAATCAAGTCAGATAGGGTGTTACACTCTTCTCTTGAGGTGTCATAACTAGGGAATGGTTGGGTGTTATATGTATTGGATTCGGCCAAGGTGTCGTAAGATTCTTGTTGTGTATTTCGATTGCTAGTACCGAACAATTGGTGAACTGAGTTATAAAGTGAGTTGTTGTAACGAGCTGTAATAATTTGATTAGTTGAACCAAACTATTGTAACATATCATTATATGTATTGATATCATTCTTCGAGTGTCAGGCTGAGGGCCGCCCATCATATATTCTCGTGCACTATTGTTCACCATTGTTGGATTTATATTGTTGCATGATTTATGGTTTTAAGCTATAGACATTGAGAATTGATTAAGTGTAATACAAATTCCACTGAAGAGTTCACTACAAGAAAGACTAAGTAAGAAATTTTGAGAAGAATAGTCCATGTCGGCTACAACTGACCTTGTCACACCATCGATTGGAGAGAAATTGGTGCCACACAAGAGATCCACACTGCACCTTAATCCATGTGGGTTCTCTAGGGTCATGACACAGTGCAAATCAACCTTCTCCTTAGCAAATCAAGCCTCTCAAGGTGACATCACCTCCTTAGGGGGGTTTTAAGCAATGAGATAAGATAAGATAATTTTCTTAATGTCCAAGGAATGCATCCATTGTTAGTGATCAAGATTCTCGCTTTGTTGGGAATATTTGTTAACCTTGTGGGGATTCATGGACACCAAATTGAAAAAGAGTACAACTTTTCATCCACAAACAAATGGTCAAACAAAGGTGGTGAACATAACAATGGACCATAAATAGGTCAATGGCACTGAAGGATACAACCAGTACAAGTACAATGTGGGAGTGCAAACACAACTCCTAGAAAAGACCAAAGCTAAATCTAGGATAAAATGAATTAAAGAAGGATACAATAATAGTATTGAAAAAATCCCAAAAAACACAGAAGTAGGAAAATATAACCATCAAAAATAAAGAATAAACCATTGAAAATGTTTTATTTGTTGTCTAGACGAAGGTTGACTAACTATATTTTGGATCTAGAAATTCTCTTTGGATTTGTGCCATATTGGTACCTCGAGGCCTAAGCAAGAACGGCCCTTTTATTTAATGCTTTCAAGGACTATCTAACATCATATTGAGGGTCTTGAAGGTGTCTTCACAATTCTGAAATTTGGTTACAGCAATATCTTTTGAAGGATTGGTAAGGCTCCTTACCTAGAGTTTTGTGAGAGACGTTATTTCTAACCCCTTAAAGCCCTAGTTTCATTTCTTAGGTATTTAAACTGTATATTATCAATATTTGGAAGTGTTTAAAGCTTCCCTAAGAGCTGCAAAGTATTTAATCTTCATTATGACATTTTCCATTTTTGACCCTATGGGGATTGGACCCATTTTCATGCAAGTTGGATTAGATTGCTGTAGCTTACCATTTACTTGCATTTTTATCATGGCTAGGCTGTGTTTTCACTTAGATTTCAGTCCCCAAACTCAAGAACCGAAGGATCCAGCATCCTAGTGTGTTTCTATACTTCTAGGTTGCTTCAAAGACACTCCAATTCTGGTATTTCTATATTTTCTGGTTATTTTGTAGATCTGGAAGTGTAGGACAGCAGCAAGCTTGTCCAAATCATGTAATAAATCAAGTGACAATCAAGAATAAGTCATCTCACTTGGTATATGTACATTTCCCTCATTCTTAAGCATCAAGTTAACCATTTATTGGATATTTTGAGATAGTTTTCTATGTTGGTTTGTATTTTCTGCAGTTAGTATTCATATATCAGACTTAGTATTTTGTTTCAATTAATTTCTAACCTTCATCATATATATTGTTTCTAGGCACTAGTCTCTTAGGCTTGTTGGTGAAGTATGTGTAGATTGGGATGCCCCCTTGCAGCATTGTAGGCATTGGCCTAAAGTGGTAGGAGATTGCACTGAGGTGACAATGGGTGTATCTCATGTGTCTGCCTAGTGTCTTGACCGGACCTTGTCAAGGCTGTTAATCCAAGCGTAACAGGATACATGATCAACTTCAACGCTCCTAGCAAAATTATGTACTCTCTCTCTCTCTCTCTCTCTCTCTCTCTCTCTCAATCTTGACCAGTGTTCCACGAAACCCACCCCCGCCCCGGATCAAAACCCCGAAACGAGACCCGTATGGATCTGTGGGTGATCCATCGCCCGAAAGACATCCCAGGAATTCTGAAATGCGGATTGGGCCGGAAAAGACGCTTCCTGCCCTGTGGAAACCACCCAGCCCGATCCGCGTTTCGGGGCCGGATTCGTACGGATCACGACCGGTTCCGTGGCCGGCAGCCAGCTGATTCTGTCGTGTAGCCCCACAAAGACGTTTTTTTTTTATCTAGTGGTTGGGGGTGGGTCCAAGTTGGGTTAGGGTAGGGAATGAAGAGATTAAAAGGCTCTTTCACCTCTCATTTGCTCACTTGTATTTTTTGAAAGCTTGGAGAAGAGAGGAGAAAGAGAGGAGAGCTTGGAGGAGTGAAGGAGGAGGAGCTTGGAGGAGTAAAGAAGGGCTTCCATCTATAAGAACTAAAGAGGTAAGTGCAACCCCAAACTCCCTCGTTTTTTTGTCATTGTTTTTTGTATTTTTCTCCTCCCTCTCCTACTCTTTCCCATTCTTTCTTCTTGCTCATTTAATTGCAAGTTGCCCACCACCTATATTCATATTCCAAGATGATGTTCTTTTGGCTTCTATGTATCATTCCACTTTTGGTTTTAATGATGGCAAGGGGAGTAGGAATAGAAGGGAAGAAGAACAGGAGGATAGTGGTTGCCATATAAGTGACCCAATGTATGATGAGGAGGAAGGGTTTGAAGAGGAAGGGGGTGAACCTAAAGGGAACATTGAAACACTAGAGGGGAAAGTTGCATTGACACCCTTGTGGAACTATGTGACCAAACTTGAAGGGGGAAAAGGTGGTGGAAAATACAAATTTTTGTGCCCTCATGGTTGTCATGGAGGAAACCCATTTAGTGGTTCATATACCCGTGTGAAGAGGCATCTTTGTGGGGTGATGGACAGTGATGATAAAAAGGATGTTGTGGGGATACAAATTTGCCCAAACATTTCAGCTGAACAAAGAAAAAAATACATCCAAATAGAGGAGGTTGCACAACAAAAAAGCAAGAAACAAAAAACTCATTCTGAATCAAGTGCAACCTCTAGATTTGGTAGCTCATCTCCTCATGGTACTTCTACGAGCTCTAGAAGTAAAAGAACAATAGGGAATTTCCTTAATGTTGTTGGGAAAGATGTTGTGGATAAAAAGATATTTCGATTTCTATGCTTGCGGTGTACCATTCAATGTGCTTCGCTCTCCCTATTAGCATGAAATGGTAAAGGCCATCAATGAAGCCCCAAAAGGATACAAGGCCCCCAACTATGAGAAAGCTAGAACAGTGTTATTAGAAAGAGAAAAAGCAAAGGTTGAAAGAGCTTTGACACATTTTACAAATGAATGGGTGGATTGTGGGGTATCCATTGTATCAAATGGGTGGACAGATATTAGAAACCAACATTTGACAAATGTTCTTGGTGTTTTTGCTAGCGGTGCAGTATTTATTACATGTCATAACAAAACATTGCAAATCTCCTATTGCAATCAGTCAAAGATGTTGGTCTGAATAATGTGGTTCAAGTGATCACAGATAATGAAGCAAATTGTAAGGCAGCAAGAAAAGTTATTGAGCGTACTCATCCACACATCTTTTGGTCTGGGTGCTCGGTGCATACATTGAACCTTTTGATGCATGATATTGTGAAGCATAAAGAATGTGGGTGGATTAATGGGCTTTACAGGAAAGGGAAGCAACTCATTAAATTTATCACAAGGCATACAAGGGTAAACTACTTCTATGGCGCTTACTCCAAGTTGCAGTTGCTTAAACTTGCAAAAACAAGATTTGCAAGTTACTACCTCACCTTTACGCAGCTAGTGAAGGTGAGACAATCTTTAACTAATATGGTGACCTCTGAATCATGGGAGGAAATTAACACTGATAGAGATGGTGCTAATGTAGCCAAGGATACTATTCTTGACATGTTCTTTTGGTCACAGGTTAAATATGTTTTGCAAATCACCAAACCAATTTATTACATGATCAAGTTTGCAGATTCAGATTGGCCAATAACTAGGGAGGTGTATGAGAAAATGGATAGCATGTTGGGGCTGATTAAAGACATTATTGAGCCTAGAGATATCACCTTGTACAATTATATTCGTGCAGAGGTGGAAAACCGATGGGAAATGCTAAATGTTCCATTGCATGCATTAGCATATGTTTTGACACATAAATACTATCATCCATCATGGCTTTCAACACTAGCACCTGGGGGGGAGCAGGAGAAAACAACACCTAGATCCAGAGGTTCTAGAAAAATATATGATTGCATTGTATAAATTAATCCCTGATGAGGAGAAGGCTGCCATGGTACGGAAACAGTTGAGCAACTATAAGCTTAGCACTGGTTCATTTGGGAGCATGCATGCAATTAGAGATCAAGAGAGTTTTTCTTCTCTTGAGTTGTGGAACATGCATGGAGGTGCTACTCCACTTCTATAGAAAATGGCATTGTGGGTGTTATCACGGGTGGTAAACACTTCTTCTGCATAAAGGTGTTGGAGCTCTTATTCTTTCATCCATAGTGTTAAAAGGAACAGGTTGAGTTTAGACCGGGCAGAGAGCTTGGTTTATGTTCATTACAACTTGTGATTGTTGTCCCATTATTGTGATGATGCAAAGACAAATAAAGACCTTAAGGTTTGGGACAGGAATCCAGAGGAGCCCAATTTGGAGGATGGAGTGTTGCGATTAGGGCAAATAGAGGATGCTCTTATCCAGGTATGTCCATTGTGGTATGAATTTCAAAATTTAGTCAATAAGTGGTATGTCCATTGAATTCAAATGTGTCAATTTTGCTTATAAAGCATTTCTCTAATTCCTGTTTTTAATTTTTTTGTTAACTAGTGGTTTTTTTTGTATGAACTTTTTGAGTGATTCTAGGATGATGATGATCAAGTTGAGATGCCACCTCCATCTGGTCCCTTGGTTCCCAGCTTCCATGGTTCAACACCAATAGCAGGGGCTTCATCTTCATCAGTTTCAGTGCCACAACTTCCACAGGCACCATCTTCTTCATTGCCACCACGTGAAGGCCCACCGCCACGTACTCTTTGTGGTGGAAGGAGGAGAGATTAGTAGATATATTCACAATTTACTACTTTTGTCATCGATTAATCATTAGACTTGTAGGCTTGTTGTGAATTTGAACCTTAATTCCTGGTGGTGGCCAAGTGGCCTATTTTGTAAACATTACTATTTGAATTTTGGAAATGACTAATGTTCATTGTTGACAGTTGCTCACCTGCTAGATAATATGCTTTATGTTCTATGTTTTATAATATGCTTAAATGTTTTATGTTTTATAATATGCTTAAAAATTTGATGTATATTTGTAATTGCTAAAATATAGATGGTTGATGCTCGAATAATTAATCATTGATGTACAATGGAATCATGGATTCCATATCTATCTTGATTTATGTAAAAATATGCATGTTTTCATGTCTTCTAGCAACTAATTTGGTATTTCGGATGTTTGTTTTGAATATAAATGCAAATATATATATATATATATATATATTAGATGCTTTTGAGACACTTTGCTTCCTAGATTTTTAGAAAATGATGCTTCCGTGTCCCCACTTTGTGCAACATTGATCTTTTCTCTCACACACACACAAATGAGTGTACAATATGTTTACATATCCAACAATCTTCTCTCATACTTGCATACTTTCACTCTTGTGTTTTCATGTGAGTATCTTTCTTCTATTTTTGGTGTTGTGCTCCTATCACCCAGGGATCTTGAGGCCTCTCAAACTACCATTGTGAGAAAACCAGATTACATTTCCCATGCAATCCACAACCTTTTAAGCAAACAAGATCCTAAAAGCATGAAGGCCTTTGCATTATTGATTATGTCACATGGCTTAAAGGGGCCTCAGCATGTTGATATCAATGACAGAATAAAACCTACCAAGGAGTATCTTGCTGCACTACTCATACTATGCATTTATTGGCAACAACTACTCCTCAAACTCTAATGTCAAGGAGGCCCAATCCCTCATAATACTTTGGTAAGTGCAAATATGAGAAAAGATTTACTGGAACTAGAGCAACCCCTTTCATCGCAACCTACTTGCCCCAAAGAAAAATTCTAACATCCTTCCCCAACATTTTATAAGCTGCTTGAGAAGGGGAAAAAATGGCATGCTAATAGAATTATATCAGCAATTGTAACCTCCCTACCACCTCGCAAACGAAATATTGAGACGACTCCAAGCTTGAATTTTTTTCCAAACTTGGCCATTATCTACTTCTATTCGTCAACACAAGTGATATATATACCAAAGGGAATTATGCTTCCGCATTCCCGCTTCCAAAAAATGTCCCCGCTTTGTGCAACGTTGATCTTCACACACACACACACACAAATGAGTGTACAATATGTTTACATAGCCAACAATCTTCTCTCATACTTGCATACTTTCACTCTTGTGTTTTCATGTGAGTATCTTTGTTCTATTTTTGGTGTTGTGCTCCTATCACCCAATCATCTTAAGGCCTCTCAAACTACCATTGTGAGAAAACCAGATTACGTTTCCCATGCAGCCCACAACCTTTTAAGCAAACAAGATCCTAAAAGCATGAAGGCCTTAGCATTATTGATTATGTCACATGGCTTAAAGGGGCCTCAGCATCTTGATATCAATGACAGAATAAAACTTACCAAGGAGTATCTTGGTACACTACTCATACTATGCATTTATCGGCAACAACTACTCCTCAAGCTCTAATTTCAAGGAGGCCCAATCCCTCTTGATACTTTGGTAAGTGCAAATATGAGAAAAGATTTACTGGAGCTAGAGCAACCCATTTCATCGCAACCTACTTGCCCCAAAGAAAAATTCTAACATCCTTCCCCAACATTTTATAAGCTACTTGAGAAGGGGGAAAAATGGCATGCTAATAGAATTATATCAGCAATTGTAACTTCCCTATCACCTTGCAAACGAAATGTTGAGACGACTCCAAGATTGAAATTTTTTCCAAGCTTGAATTTTTTTTCCAAACTTGGCCATTATCTGCTTCTGTTCGTCAACATAAGTGATATATATACCAAAGGGGATTCCAAATAACAAATGATCTCCCTAGCTTTTATATATAACAATTATGACTCAGCCAATTAAAGGGGTCATCCTTCCTCACTGACAACTGCCTCTGTAACTTCTACAAATATGCCCACACAGAAAGTAGTAACATCCACAGATTGGTGGGTCAAGTTGAGCATTAAAATCAAGCTTCTGCATTATGGGCATTTGAATGTTGGTTGTCACTAGGTAAAGAAATTCCTAAAATTTCCCCTTGCGCTCTAGCTACCTCCAACAAATAACCCAAAGCATTTGCTACAATCACATCAAGGTAACGGGCAAGAGGGAAAAATATAATGTTGCAAAAAAATAGAATTGAAAAGTACACTATTCACCTAAGTCACCTGACACGAGGATTTGGGATTCATAGTATCGAATTCAGACACATTGACCCCCCAAAACAGGATACGCAGGATTCATTATATTATATATATTTATATTTATTAAATATAATATATAATATATATGTTAAAAAGTAGATATTTTTACACAATTTAATTAATGATACAAATTTATTGATTTCAAACATAGATCTTCATCTATAACATGCATAGTACATACAAAATTCAAATACATGTCAGTGGTCACATAAATCATGATACATAGTTCATAACTGAAAGACAACTTACAACTACAAGATAGTAAGATAAACACACTAACAACTGTAGTTTTCTCATTAAGTCATCAAATCAAAATGTGTTACATCGATAGTGCTGGTGCAATGCCAATGGCAAATAGAAATAGAAAATATAAAACAACTATAGGTATACAAGCCTCAAGGCATCAATCCTCATCATCAGCATTAGAATCAGCATCAATGTCCTCATCATCATGGTCCCCATTGCTCTCCTCTGCATCCTCCTCCTCCCCTGTATCCATAGTCGCCTCTGCATCTGCTGCTGTGGAGGATGACCCCTCTAAGTCATCAAATCTAACAGGCTCTAGCATTGGATCATTGAGATCCATGTTGGCCAATGCCAACTCAACATTGGTGTCCAGATCCATATCATCAGGAAAGACATCCCACATCTTTGTCTTGCCCCTCAACCACTCTTCCCTCTGCCTGTAAATAAGATTAAGGTTGGTGTGCACATACACCATTGTCTCTGCCCTGGACTGCTCAAGCCTGCTCTTCTTCACACTATACAAATTCCCATATGTGCTCCAATTCCTCTCACAACAAGAGGATGAAGTCACCTGAGAGAGGAGCCTCATGGCTAATTGCTGAAGAGGAGGGCTTGTTGCCCCATGATTTTCCCACCAAGAATAGGGCTTCTTAGCCCCCCTGTCTCTAATCACATCATAACTTCCAAATCAACCACTGCCAGTGGAAAAATCTGCAAAGGCATCCTCCACCTCATCAAGCAATGCAGTATCCTGAAAAATCTGCCTGAATGCCTCTTTCCTCCCCTGTGAGATTTCACCATCCATGTGAGAAGGGAATCTGCGGGAAGGTCCACCATTTAGCCACTCATGGCTGTAGTATTTGGGGTTCAATGAGTGAGCCAAACAATGTAAAGGTGTACAATTCTTGTCCCATCCATTGACAAGAATATTCTGTATAGTATCACAGAAGGCCTCTAGTGATGTCTCATACTCGGGGCACTCACTCTGTAGAATAATGCTCCTCACAGACTCAATCATGG
>APFE031076645.1:0-16687 GCA_000404065.3 Pinus taeda | reverse complement strand
CTGCACTTCCCCCCTTCTACAGGAAACCCTTGTTTCCTTGTGTGTGTTGATGATTTCATACTACTTGAGAGATCATGGAGTAAGTCATGGAAGGATTTTGTTAAAGGCTTGAGACTAGACGAATCTGGGAGATGGTTCCACTTGGAGCCTGTGAAAGGACGACTCAGGTGAAATTGTTCCTTTTCTGTATTTTCTTTGTCTATAATAAAAGAAACACATGTCTTTGTTCCTGATATAGATCTTCTTCATGTTATGATATTCCTGTTATGATTCATATGTGATCGATTGTTTAATTGCATAACTAAATACCTTTCCTTATAATATGAAGTTGGTTTCTTTATGACGTTTAGTCCATATACTGCTGCACTTTCTTGAATTATTTGTTTTGCAGGTCAAAGGAGCAAAGGAACTCCAAGAAGGGTTTGGACCCTGGGAGGCTCTTCTCAAACGTAGGGCCTCAGGTACGCCCCCTACCGTAGAGTTTGCTTATAGTAGCATTATGATTGTATGGAATGTGTGTTTCTTTGCATAGATAACCTTCAGTCTGCTAGGGTATTCACCCAAGACCCTAAGGGAGTTTATCCCACAACAAAATTGGTGACTCCACTGGGGAAAACACTATAGTTGTTCCTAGTTTGGGTGTATTCAAGCCAATCAGGATCAACTGTCTGTTTATCTTTTGTTACTGTGTAGTCAATGCCTGAATTGTGAGCTTTGATCAGTTTTTTCTAGACCGTTTTTTGTTTTTCTTGGAAGTTTTTTTATACGCTAGTTTCTCTGTTTACAGAAGCGTATATATGCATCTTTCCTTAAGTGAACCTGTGTATACGCAAGTTTCCTTAAGCCTTGTCACGTATACATGCCTTTGTGTGCAAACACAGTCGCGTATATCTTTAATTTTCAAGATTTTTGAAATCTTTTTGTTTCTGGAAGATTGTTTGCTGGTCTGATTCAATTTGGAACAATCACTGTTCTGTCACAGTCTTTAATTTACAGCAAGTGTCTTGTTTCGAATTCTCTCTGATTGTGAAAAGGTTGGTCTTGTTCGTTTTCTTGCAACCGTCATTTATCTTTGCTTAAGCACACAAGGTTTCTCGCAAGGAATCTTGGCTGCTCTGTGTATTCAGGGCAGAAAGATTGATTTCAATCTTTGTGTTGAGTTTTGTTTTAATGACTTTTTGGTTTGCATGTTTGAATTATTTTTATGATCATCTACTTTTCTTGCTTTCTGAAAGTCGTTTTTTCACGCTTTCTTGAAAGTTGTCTTTTCAATCTTTTGGTTTCCATTACCAAGCTCATCTCGCTGCTTGTTGATTATTAAAATCATTTCAAGGCACCTTTTTTGTTGAGTTCCCACTTGTTTTGTGTCACAAGCTCACAAAGTGCTTCATTGCCTATTTTTTGGTCATCAAGTTTCAGTCTTGTTAGAGCATTTTTGAAAAGTCGTTTTTGAGTTTCTTTTGAAGGAAACTTCTTGAAACTTTGTTTTTCTTTCTTGAACTTTGTTTTGATTGAGTTTTCCTTTTTTGTTGAGTGAAAGTGCCTATTTGTTTGTCTTCATCTTGCTTTTAGTGCTTAGACGAAATAAGCAACAAAAACTCATATTCCATCTAAACATTTAAGTGGCAAATCAAAAATCGATAAACAAGAAACTTTCATCTTTTGATTTAAGATTAGTTTTGAATCTTGCATTGGCATGTATTTGTTGCATTAGGATTAGTTTGTGCATCTTTCTAGGCATTTATAGTTTTGTTAGCTTTTTTCAGTGTGAAGTTTGAAAAGAAAAAAAGATCGTACTTTTATTTGAAGTTCTTATCAACCCTATAGAAATTGCTTTTCATTGAAAAACAAAAAATAAGTGCATGTGCATGTATTTTGGTTTTATTAATTTCTTTTGCGTCAAAACACCACCAGTTTCACTTCCTTCATCCCTTGACTTAAATAACAGCCCATTAAAATCAAGCGCTAATTTAAAATATACTAGAACTTTATATTTGTCGAGTTAGATACATCAACAAGTTTTAGGATATTTTAAGGCCTTGGATTAGGTGTGTGGAGAGTTAACTCTCCAAGGCCATTTTAAACTGTCAAACATAGGAGTCTGAATAATGAGTGAAAATCCAATAGTGTTAGGAAGACCAGGAAAGCTCTGGATCTGAGAGTTAAGCACGAGGGTCTGTAAAGACAGGGAAGAGAGATACCCCCTCTCCTACTTGTCCGAACTTACTTCATGATTGTTCTGCCTAGCTTCTGATATGAGTTGGTAACCTTAGTTGCTACTCCTAGGGATCTACATAGGTGGCTGCGAAGGGGAATCCCATGGCACCTGAGGTTGACGTTGTATCACTCTCAATGGTACTACAGGAGGGCACCCTTGCGAAGCTTGGGGGCTTGCATCGGTGCAGGCTGTTGTTAGGAGGTCAACGTAACTTCCTCTATTACCTTTGCTGATAGGACTAGGTCGTCATTATCCCAGACTATCTTCGAAAGGCCCCTTACTTCACTTTCTCATATTTTGGTGTCCATTCCTAATCACTTGGAGCATAAATACTTGGAAGTTGTTTGATTGGCTGATATCTTTAGGGACTTTATAGTGTGTGCTCAGTGCTCCTAGTTGGCCTAGCTTTCAATTTTTTTGAGTCTTTAGTTAGATCTTAACAAAAAATTCAAAGAAGCTGATCGATCACCTAGATGATCTCGAAGACTTCGTGGTCTTTCACCACCAATTTCAGAGCCTTCACCTAGAAGGCACAAAGGTAATACTTCCAGTGGGTTTCATCACGCAGCAACTGATGCATCGGGAATTGATCCTCCCCTCGGGGGCATTAGTGCTCAAGATAGACCTGGTACTTCCAGAGGACAAGAGAGAAGTACTCCTGGACTTTCTCGAGTTCTCTTTTAGACACAAGATAACGTAGAGGTAGAAGAACTCTTAGTGTCGTTAGCAGTTCCGAATTCTCCCCTACCTCATAGTCATCTGGAAGTGTTACAATACGTTGGGTCTCCAACGCATCAACTGTCAAGTCCAGGTCACATAACGCACTTACCATCGATGACCACTACTGGAAGCATGGCTTCTATTACAAGTGCTACGACTGTGCAGACTCCAATATCTGTACAAGGGGGAGGAACTATTTCCATCCCCTCCACTTCTTTGTTCGGGTTTTTTGCTAGCAATTCTTTAGTTGGGACTACCTCCATTCCTTCTACGAGTGGAAACTCCCAAACCAATGCTTTTAGTTTTGGATTTTTCCCATTTGACACCCATTCACAGGGTATTCCATCAGTTCCATTTAGTGCGGCCACATCCATGATGGCTGGATCAGCGTCATTCCAGGGTTTTCCTTTTGGAAGTGGTCATATACCACATTCCAACCCGACAATTGGATCTATGCCTTTCTCTTCTTTAGGACAAGGTAGCAATCCTTTTCAAGGTTGGGCTAACCCTGCGGTTAGTAGTATGGGAACTGGAAATTCGCTTCTTGGCCAACAAGGGAATAGGCTGTACTTCAAGGTTAGTTCATTCTGAAGTATTCCTCCCCTAGCCTCTGCTTGGGATCCTTATCAGGAGTTGTCTACTCCTTATAATCCTTTAGGAGGAAGCTTCACCAGTTATGAATGTTTTGCGGCTGGAGTTGGTCAAACTCTAAGTTATGCTGGATCACAAGGAATGCCTTTTGGTTCAGCTGGTTCTATAGCTTCAGGTAGCCTAGTGCCTTCCAAAATCCAGGCCCATCTTTTCAGAACTTTGGGAGTTTTGCCCAGTCTAGGTGGAACCCCCAAGGTCCTCCTAGGCTTCTGTTTCTGGCAACTTTGAACTTGTCAGAACTCACAAAGTTAACAAGCAATCCAATCAAATATAATCTGAACTGGCCTCTGGTCCCAACCAAACTTTGGACATTCCAAAATTTGAAGGGAAGAGTGGTGAGGACCCGGGCGACCATGTGACCACATTCCATTTGTGGTGCTCGTCAAACTCCCTTATTGATGATTCAGTTAGGTTGAGACTTTTTCAGTGCACCTTGACTGGTAATGAAACCAAATGGTATATAGAGTTGCCAAGGGGCAGCTTTACATCTTTTTCCGACTTAGCTAATATTTTCTTAAATCATTTCCAGTTGCCTGTCCGTTATGATGTCGAAATTGAAATTGTGGCCAATTTTCGTCAGGACACGACAACTCACATTTATGACCATATTCAAGAATGGAGATGGAGAAAGAGGCTCATCAAATCCGAAATCCCTCTAGAGTACCGTCTCGAATGGTTTTTGAAATCTTTACAACTCGAGATCTCTAAGGATGTGTTGATGTCCGGAGTTTACTCCGATGGGCAAGCTATTTTTAGGGCCCAACAATTAGAATTGATCTACTCTCAGTCCAGGATCCTACAAAAACACTTGTTAGATGCTCCTGGGTCAAAGATTGAAATATCTAAGTCAAAGCCATGTCCCCATGGGGATGATATCGTTGGATCGGTAGACATGAATGCGGTGAACGTGTTGAGCCAATTGCAACAGTTGTCATTACAAACTGCTTCAAACAACCAAGTCACATCGTCTACTACTTCGTCTTCCCAACCCTCTTCAATTAATGTCGTCCAATATGATAACCCCATTGGAAGTCAAAACTCCAATGGGAAAAAGAAAGGATGAGGTAAGAAAAAGAATTAGGATGGGAAGGCTGACACAAATAAATCCAGCAATAATGCTGGTGGGGGTAGAAATGAGTCTAAAAAGAAAGTCAAGTTTCCATGCAAGTTGTGTAGTGGAGACCATTTAACTCATCTTTGCCCGAAGATTCAAGATGCTCAGTGCTTGTTAGGGCAGCAAGGGTCTTCTAGTTCTCAAGTTGTGTTAACCAACCCTTTTTCCCAAGGGCAGCAATTGCTTGCTGGTGCGAGTTCAAATCCTGCTACCTCCTCAGGGGGTAGCTAGGAAGGGGAAAAATCATCGAACATTTTCTTGATGGGTTCTAATGTACATGTGGCTTCTTGGTCACATGATTACGGTGAAGCTGAAACTTCCAAGGACAAAACTACTCCTGGAAATACCAACCTTCATATTGAGCGATCCACTGTTGAGACTATACCACGGATACCTAAAGGTTTTGCTAAACGCACAACTATCAATCCTAATGCTAGGGCTACCCAGAATTATTCCATTGTGGAGGATCTGGCCCAGATTCCATGCGCCATGTCCGCTTTAGAGGTTCTCCAGTCGTGTCCAGCTCAGCAAAGTGCTTTACTCTCGGCAATTGGGGCAGTTGATCCAACAAATTCTTTAGTGCTCACTTTTGACATGTTAAATGTCAAAAAGCGACTCCCTCATCACATGGCTTTCCTGATAAAGTCTACATACCAAAATATTAATATTTTTTGCACCGTTATTGATGAGGGAGCTTCCACGTGCATCATGTTGATGTCTTGTTGGAAGGCCATTGGATCTCCTACGGTTGTTCCTTCTCCTACCCTTATGACTGTGTTTGATGGGAATTCTCACAAGCCGCATGGGATTATCCTAGCCTTTCCTATATGTGTTAGAGGAAAGGTCATCAATGTTGAAGTAGAGGTCATAGATGTTAACCTAGACTATAATCTCCTCTTAGGAGGGAATTGGGTATACGAGATGGATGCCGTTGTTTCGACTCTATTTCGTGTCATCTACTTTCCTCGTGAAGGGAAAATCGTCAAGGTTGATCAGTTGGATTATTTTCAAGTTGATCCTCAAGCAACTTCTGACTCTACTGTCCCCTTAGTGGATAACCCTCACCCGCCTACTGAGAATCTAGGCGTTTGGATGTATTCCTCATTGATGGGTACCTTTGAGTTTCCCTCTCCTATCACTCGAATCAATGTCGTTTCATCATCCAAGGAGTCTCCTTGAGAAGGGTTCTTCCGAACTCATTATTTTTCGGACCCTTGGACCTTGCCTTCACCTACGACCACATTAGCTGAAGGAGAAGTGAATGGAATGACATCCTCTATGTCTGCGGCTGAGCTTAGATATCAATCTATCGTTAACTCCACAGACAACCACTCTGCTCCTTCTTTCGAAGAGGAGTTTGAGGGTTATGTGGCCCTGGCTTGGCCTTCAATTCTACCTCTGCCTTGGACTGCTTAGATACGGTTTTACCTTTTGAAGAAGAAATCCTTTAATTGATGAAGGGTGTAGATCAACCTTGGGAAGACTTACACCATCGTTCATATTTCCTTCCTCCATTGCAGGAAGTGGAAGCTAGGTTATCCACACTATTCACTAGTGATGTTTGTAAGATATCTAATCCTTGGCCTCCAGCACACTTTCGTGCCAAAGGTAATATGTTGGTGATCTCAAAAATGATGTCTATAAACATTCTAGGGACCCTAACATGATTGCAAATCTCTTCATCGGAATTGAATGTTCCCCTGAAGAGGTGCAAATTTACACTGACCTTTTCAAAGAATTTCGAGATGTATTTGCTTGGTCTTATGAGGAAATGCCTGGTATTGATCCTTCTATAGTTTAGCATGAGATCAATACATATGAAAACGCTAAGCCGGTTTGTCAAAGACTTTGACTGGTTAATCCTAGGAAAGTTGTAGCCATTAAAGTCGAAGTAGAGAAGCTGCTCAAGGCAGGTTTTATATACCCTGTTCCTCTTACCGATTGGGTTTCTAATCCAGTCCCTGTAGATAAAAAGCAAGGAAAAATCCGAGTATGCATCGACTTTAGGGACTTAAACAAAGATTATCTGAGAGATAATTACCCTATGCCATTCATTGATCAGATTATTGACGAGTGTGCGGGTAATGAGATTTTTTCCTTCATTGACAGTTTTCTGGTTATAATCAAATTTCTGTCCATCCTGAAGATCAACATAAGACGACTTTTATATGTCTCTGGGGTACCTTTGCATACAAAAAGATGTCGTTTGGTCTCAAAAATGTTGGAGCCACGTTCCATCCGGCCATGTCATATGCTTTCCATGACATCAAACATATCATCGAAGCATACTTGGACTATCTTGTTGCTCGTTCTCGAAAAGGAACTGATCATCCCAGTCACCTGTGAATGGTTTTTCATCGATGTCATTTTTATAAAATCCAGTTGAATCCGAACAAGTGCATTTTCGCAGTTACATCTGGTCGGTTGTTAGGGTTCATCATGTCAAATGAAGGGATTAGAGTTGATTCCTTCAAGGTAGAGGCAATAGTCTAGTTGCCTCCCCCATCCTCCATTCGACAACTTCAATGTCTTCAAGGGAAGGCTAATTTCTTAAGACGGTTTATAGTGAACTATGCTGAGATCACTAAGGGTTTATGCGTTTTCTCCACAAAGGGGTTCCATTCGTGTGGGATGACTTTGCGCAACGGTCATTTGATGCTTTGAAAAAGGCATTAGTCTCTACCCTGCTTTTGAGTCAATCGGATTATGATAGGGACTTTCTTTTATATCTCGTTGTAGCAGAATCAACCATTGATATGGTTCTCATTCAGGAAGATGATGCTCTAACAGAGCATGTGATTTATTACTTGAGCCGAGGCTTGATAGGTCATGAACTTCACTATTCTCCAGTTCAGAAGTTGGCCTTGCCAGCTGTCCACGCTCTCCAGCGGCTCCATCATTATATTTTGCTACGCAAAACTTTTGTCTTGGCAGCAGTCAATCCATTTCAATTTGCCCTCAGTAGGAGAGTGATTAGGGGAAAATACAATCGATAGATTGTCATTTTACAAGAATTTGATCTCGAGTTCTTGTCCGCTAAGTCCAAGAAATCTATGGTTTTTGCTGAGCTACTTTATGAGCTACCTTGTGGAAAGGATACTGTTTATGAGGAAATTTTTCCCGACGAACATTTATTCCTCATCTCTTCACTCGACCCTTGGTATGGAGATATCATTGTTTATCTCCATACTTCGAAGTTTCCCTCTGCTCTCTCTAAGGATGAATGTCGCAAATTACGTCACCTCGCTAAAAATTACGTCATCATTGGTGATACATTATATCGTCGAGGGGTTGATTCAATCCTTCAGTGTTGTTTAACCTTAGAGGAGGCAGAGTCTGTGTTAAATGATTGCCACAATGGAGCTTGTGGTGGTCATTTATTAGGGCTTGCTACAACTCAACGTATCTTGCATGCCGGCTATTTTTGGCCTTCACTCTTCAAAGATTGTGTTGAAGTGGTCAAATGTTATCACCTGTGCCAAGTTTATACACGGAAGATGCACCCACATCCAACTCCTCTTTTCCCCGTTGTCACTGATGGTCCCTTTACTAAGTGGGGTATTGATTTTATGACTTGTCATCTGCCTTCAGTAGCGAATCACAAGTATATTATTGTGGCCTTCGACTACTTCATGAAGTGGGCTGAGGCCATGCCCACTTATAAAAACGATAGTGAGATAGTGGCATTGTTCCTTTTTTATCGGATTATCTCAAGGTTCGGTATCCCAAGAGAGATTGTCACTGACCATGGTAGTCATTTACTGAATCAACTAATGTTTGAATTGGCTCTCAAGCTAGGTTTCCGGCAAGAAAATTCATCTCCTTATTATCCTCAGGCCAATGGACAGGTCAACGCAGTAAAAAAAACTCTTAAGATGATCCTGAAAAGGACAATTGATAAAAATAGATCCAATTGGCATCTTATGTTGTATCCGGCTCTGTGGGCATACCGAACCTCCGTCAAGACTGCTACAGGTTTTACACCTTTTTAGTTAGTTTATGGGTTGGAATCTATCTTTCTTGTCAAATGTGAAATTCCATCTCTTAAGTTAGCTATTGAGCTCCTTCCAGAGACCTCTCATCTCGAAGAGCGCCTCCTTCACTTGGAACATCTCAATGAGCAGTGTCGAGATGCAGCCACAGTAAATGAAGCTCATAAGAAAAGGGTTAAAACCCAGTATGATAAAGCTGTATGTCCTCGTGTCTTTTCTGAAGGTGACCTTGTCTTGGTCTACAACCAAGATAAGGACACCTTGGGGGCAGGCAAATTCAAACCTATGTGGTACGTTCCCTTCATAATTAAACAAGTTTTAATAAAAGGGTCGTATGAGTTAATCGATTTCAAAGGAAACAAACTTGTGGAACCGCGAAATGGACTCTACCTTAAGAAGTACTTTGCTTAAGTAGCAGCTAGGCAATGGATTCTTTGTACATTATGTATATTTGTGCATATTTTTTCAAGAGTTTGTGATATCAACACTTTTTGGTCTGCTTTTGCAGGTGTTGATGGATGACTTGGTTTATTTTGGATTAGCCAATGGTGTTAGTTGGCACACTCGGAATCTCGCTTTCGGAACTTGGGTATTGTATTATCCAATTGGTCAATTGATGGTATCAAGTGGAGTATGCATCGATCCTGCTTCAAACAATATGGCTGAGTATACTGCCATCATTAATTTTCTATCTGAGGCAATTTCTCAGGAAATCGACTCGTTGGTAGTTTATCTTGATTCACAATTGATAGTGTCACAATTAAATAACATTTATCGGGTAAGGGATCCATGTTTATATTGCCAGTATTTAAGGGTGAGGTTGTTGCAAATATCACTTACTTACATTAATTATTTGCATATTCCAAGATCTCATAATTGGTTAGCTGATTCTATCGCTAATCAAGCCTTAGACTAGCACATCAATCATTCATCACAATAAATTAAGTATCAAAAAGTCAAACTGTATATATATATCATAAAGCGTCTCGAGTGTACGTAAGTATGTTCAAAATATACAAAATTAGGACTCAAATTCCCATAATCATGTCCACTATGTCTAATTCCCCGGCTCAGGATGAGCGGCTAAGTAGGCAACTACTACATTGGCTACACACCTAAAAGTACGGACCCAGTCACGTGGCATGCCAACCACATGACACTGCATCTCTATAGGAAGGTCCTCTACCACCACCATCGGTACTCGGTGGGTCAGCACCACCAAATTTCGTTGAACTATGTGTAGAGTTCATTTTGTGGCTGCATCCACCTCTTTGGCCCCTTGGCCACGACGCTTGTGCCGTGGGAACTCATCTAGTCGTACAGGCCCAATATCTGGAACATGATCATTATATTAGTCATTTGAATCCTATCAAAAATATTTTCAAAGTTCAATCTTATATTTGAAAAAAAAAAAAATATCATAAAATCAAAAATCACTTACCAATGTCACCCCATGCTGCGGTTTGTGGTAACGCTAGATTGGGATCTCCTCGGAAATCCAACCTGGCATAGGGGTAGTCATCAATGGCGATGATCTGTTTATCCCACCAAGAAAGGAAGTCGTTGTCGAAAGCAGCCCGTGGGACCTCCCCACCTCCTAGATGTTCCATCAGGTCAGCCCACCTGCCCATTCGAGGATCTCGCGGGGCCCTGATTGAAACTGGTACTCTGGGATGAAGTGCAGGGACTCTCGAAGAAGAAGAAAGAGCACAAAATAGTCCCATAACCGAAGTTTTTGGTCTATCCACTCTTGATAGAAGTGAGTTGGCTTTTCATGCTAGCTAGAAGAGGAGTACACCAATCAAACATTGTGGTGAGACAGTCAACCGCCACGCTCATGCTGAGCCGTGATGCCTGATGCAGAGAAGCGGATCCGTTCACTCGAGATATGATGAACAGGATTATCCTCAGCGATAGACTCGCCACATGTGTGATGGAAATCTGACTCCCGACTTTCCTCAGATGTCATGGGAAATATATCTGTACATAGCCTCTATGGAGAGACTGCTCTGTGTTCTCCCCCAGGAATGTACTACCTCTCCCCTTCGGGAAAGGCCTGTAATGAAATAGATATCTTCCACTTCTATCCTGAGTGGCATCTGATCAATCATAAAAGCATCCTCCTCGATGTTCCAGTAATCAAGAACCATCTCGAGCACATGTTTGTTTGCTTTCATATTTGGTAATTTGAAGAACTTAAGCAAACAACATCCCTGTAATGCATCCAGAGCCTCAGGACTATTCATAACTTCTTCATCTACTGCAGTATGCTCTCTTTCTCGCCAGGTGATTGTCATCCTGAAGGAAAAATCATTTTCGACCGTTAGTTTTTATGTTTGACATGTCCGTGGTGTATACGCGGGTCCCCTTTACACACAGTCAAGTGTAGGGCCTGCGTGTACGCGGGTTGCATATTACCAACCCGCGTATACACCACGGAGAAAATTTTGGCAACAAACTCAACACTGAAACATTAATTAAAACCTCTAAAACTAATCACAATCAGATTACAACTTAAGAATGAGAGTTACCAGGAGATTTTGGAGGAATTTGAACGGTTGAATTTGGCGTTTAGGAAGTTAGCTCCTTTTGCTCCAATTCTTTGCTCTCAAACTCAAATGCTAAAAATGGTGAGTCCAAAAACCTTTTTATAAGCTTTGAAAATGTCAATTTTTTTCAAAACTTGATTTTTTTCGGTCTCATGTAACTTTTAACTTGGGAGCTTGGAATGTCGAGAATGGTTTGATTTTCAGGACATTTTGGATGTTTTCGACAGTTTCGAGATGGTTCCATGACTGTTAACCCATCATGGCAGGTATCATTTTCTCACTGACATATAGGTTAGGGAAGCCATCTTTTCTGTTGCATCATGCATACTAGCCTCCATCTATCGATACACTTGCCATAGGGTCGACCCCATCGTGTTATGGTTTGAAAACCATCTTCAGTCGCCGATTCTTTAAATCATGACACGATGGTAGAGCCATCCTTTACATGGGCATCCTAGTTAGCACCTCACTGACATTTTTTGCCCATGCTACTCTGATTTGAGTAGGCTCGGGAGTCCTCTATAGTCCCGCCATGACTTATACGATGAAGACTCATTCCTCTTTGCTTCTCTGTTTCGTTCTGGCCTTATACCCTAGAGGCTCCTTTGTGCTGAGTTGTACTACTGCATTACATTTTGACTATCTGCACCTTTTGGCCTTAAGCCGGCTTCACTGGGACTCGTGTTTAAGCCAACTTTTGACCATGACGACTGCAAAATTAAACTTGCATACCTTTAACCTCTGCAGCTTGACACACCTTGATCGTGGAAGGAACACACCTTTGAGTGTCTCTGGCCAGTTTTCGCCTCCCTGCATTGAGCATCCGAATGTTCCAATCCTAGGAACTAGATCATCTGCTTCGCTGACACTCATTATTTCCACTATACTATAGCATTCTTTTATTCTTTTTCAGTTTTCAAGAAAAAGACCAAAAAAAATTATATATTCCAAAAAAGAGTGGGAACGGAACAATATTTCCATTTATTGTTGGCATCTAGAGTCAGTCGTGTCGCCCTTGAACAAAGCACTCGAAACAAAGTCTCCTCTGCTTGGGTGGGATTTAGTTTGACTTAGGTATGCCTTAACCTTGTTATTGAGTCAGTTCTCCCCTGATTGGTTATCTATTCCAATCATATGGAGGGTTCGTTTGTGCCTCCTGTGCAATGAGCTTATACAGAGTCATCATATGCTGCCACATAGTCACATTGAGTTGTGCTTTTGCTCAAGGGAAGTTATCCTGAGTCGGCCTCTCTGTGGTGTCTCTTGACTTATTTTTTAGTCAGCCATCCCTGGTTGTCAGTGCTATGTCTATCATCACATCAATTATATTGGTCCTTTACTCGTGCCAGTTTGAGAAGGTCTCCATTGACTTCTTGCTGGAGGGTCTTGTCCTTATCAACGAGGACATCTTGCTCTGAGGACAGACCTAGAGCTGCACCTTGGCCCTATTTTCATTATTGATAGGCCACCTTGTGCTCAATATCGATTAGTATCATGGGTCTTTGACTAAGTGGTTTCCCTTGTGTTCGACATCAGCTTACATTATCACACATTGGGATTCGTGCAGTACCTTGGTTTCCATTACCCTATTCGTGGATACCTTGCCTCTGTGTCAGCTTTCATTATTGGTTGGTTCATAGGGTTTCTTCTGTGCACTAGCCACATCTTGTGTATGCCGGAAACGAACTTTGGTTGGGTTACTACATCTTTTTGGTCAGATTCGTTCCACATTATTGGCCTATGGGTTACACTCACACTAGATTGATGGAGGATGCCTTAATTCCTTCCTTCTAGTAGATCTTTCCCTATCGAATTTGACTCATTGCTCTGGGGAAAAGATCTAGAGTTCATTTGGCAGTACCTTGGGGTTTGCAGTCATTAGTGGCAGATCCTTCGCTATCGACAGTGGGAAACCATCATTGTCTTCTGATCGATAGATTCTTATAGGTGTTTGACTCTAGCTCATCTATTCACACTTGTTGGATTGTACTGGGTACCTTAATGCTCATTATCATTATTGGTGAGTAGTCTCATGTTTTTTAATGGTATACATCAATGACTGGTAATCAAACGATTTCTCACATGGTCGACTTCAGATCATTTATTCCCATGCTGTAGAAATGTACCACGGTGGTCGGTGAAGACCTCAGGTTGTATCAACATTCGTTGGTTCACTTGAGAGTTTCTCCTGTTACTCTAGTAGATACCACTTCACCTTATATGTTGTAGTCATTTATGGCAACATTTTATCTGCTGGCACCTAAGTTTGCAGTGTAGTACCATCTTATTCCATCATGTTCATTTGGTACTTTTTGGGATCAGTCTTTGACATCAGTTATCCGCTTCATCTTTCAACATCATTGACATTCTTATATGTGACTTTTAGACATGTACTTGTTCGATCATGATCAGATGATCCATTATGTATTTTCCAGTCATTTATACTTATATACTTGGTGGATCCGCTTGTACTTGATATGCGGACATGTTGTATTTTATCTGAGCATGGGTATGCCCGCCTCAGACAGTGTTTCTTTCTGATCTCCTTTTGTGGCTTGGTAGGTTGAATTCTGGTGCAGTCCTTCTCAATCTTTGATAGATTTCCTTTCCATGAACTTTCTTAATACATTTCGTCCATCATGTACCCCTTCTGACCTCATATATTAGGGGGCATCTGTTATAGCTCCAAATCTCACTCTTGAGATTTGTGAAGTTTCACTCATGGCCCAGGGCAACCCCTCCTTCGAGACCTGCTCCCAAATTAAAAAAAAAAAATTGTTTTTTCCCTATACGCGACAATGCCCTGAGCTAAACGCGTGTATACGCAAGTTTGTGTATACCCAACCTGCGTACATGTATAAAAACACTTAAAAAAAATAAATCTCCTTAATTTCGGGCGAAGATCACGATTTTTACCTATTGATCACCTGTTAGTGCCCATGGCCCAATTGTTCCCAACGAATTCCCAACTAAAAAACTACTTTTGGAGAAGTATAAAAAGGCTTCTATGGGAAGGCCAAAGGGAGGAGAGAAGAGAGAGAAAGATTGCTATGCTGAGATTTCCCTAACCAGGTCTGCAGATCCTTGTGCGTTTTGCACTTCCCCCATTCTACAGGAAACCCTTGTTTCCTTGTGTGCGTTGATCATTTCATACTACTTGAGAGATCATGGAGTAAGTCATGGACGGAGTTTGTTAAAGGCTTGATACTTGACGAATCAGGGAGACAGTTCCACTTGGAGCCTGCGAAAGGATGACTCAGATGAAATTTTTCCTTTTCTGTACTTTCTTTGTCTATAATAAAAGAAACACATGTCTTTGTTCCTGATATAGATCTTCTTCATGTTATGATTCATATGTGATCGGTTGTTTAATTGAATAACTAACTACATTTCCTTATTATATGAAGCTGGTTTCTTTATGACGTTTAGTCCATATATTGCTGCACTTTCTTGAATTGTTTGTTTTGCAGGTCAAAGGAGCAAAGGATCTCCAAGAAGGGTTTGGACCCTGGGAGGCTCTTCTCAAACGTAGGACCTCAGGTACACCCCCTACCGTAGAGTTTTCTTGTAGTATCATTATGATTGTATGGAATGTGTGTTTCTTTACATAGATAACCTTCAGTCTGCTAGGGTATTCACCCAAGACCCTAGGGGAGTTTATCCCACAACACACACTAAAATTCTCAATTACGTAAAATTTTAAATATCTTTACTGTTTAATAAAGACACTACCTTTCTTAAATCAAAGTAAAAGGTTAATTCAACACAAAAAGTCCAAAATTAGTTGAAATTTTAAACATATTTACTGTTTTCTAAAGCCACTACCATTTCTTAAATCAAAGGAATAAGGTTAATTCAGCATAAAGAATCCAAAATCTTGTTGTAAAATCTTTTAATATTTGTTTTAAATAATTATTTGTGAAATAAATCTTTAAAAGGAAAACCATATCCTATGGATATATTAAAATCTCTATACACAACCATTTCCACATTGTAATATTTGAAAATATTCCTTTGATCTAGTTTTATTATAATGTTTTTTATCATGCTATGTAAAAGACATTATTAAATCTAATATTAATATTGAAAGATTAATATTCATATTAATATTATTCAACTTAATAACTTTTAATTAATACAATATTAATTTTTTTTATACTATAATGATATATATTAAATCTACATATATATGGGAGGGAAGAACAAAGACATAAAGTGATAGAGGTGGAGAGATAGAGGGAGTGAGGGAAATGAGGAGAGAGGGAGGGATAGAGAGATGGATTTGGAAGGGGAGGAAGGGAGGGAAGAAGAAAGACATAGAGAGAGAAAAGTGGAGAGAAAGAGAGGTGTTGGGTGTGGAGCCTAATTATCTTCTTTATTCAAAGGTATCACCGCATTGGACCCCAGTTCGTAATGGGGTGGCAACGTCGTCCATTTTTGCGCCACCATGGGGGTCTAGGGGGGGCGACGACGATTCTTTAGAGCCCCCCTCTAGCAAGGATTTGGAGGCAGCACCCACGAAGCTAAAATATATGTAAATTTTCATTGTAAAATGTTTTAATTTCATAGTCAATTTGGGTTGTCCATTGTAGTTTTTTAATACCATACAGAAATTACCTGCATAGGAATTCTAAATCATAGGAAAAAATAAAAATGTAAGAGAATAACACATAAAACACATATACAAAGAGATTTCCCACTGGATCCCAAAACCAGGACTACCATCTTGATTTTTCATTATGTTCCTTTCAATGTTACAATACATATCTATACATGCTGAAGCATCAAATACCATGGACCGAAAACCATCGCATCCAATACCATGGACCAAAAAACCATCGCTTCCAAAACACATGTGCGAAAATCATGCACAAAACCATAGGTGGGTCCGCCCAACCTAACATAGGGTCCAAAACCAAAATTTTCCGGGGCGCTGCCCCAGACCCCATAAAGTGGGGTTACGGGTACCCCTTAGACCCCCTATTAACTATGTGGAAAGAATATAACACAACCCAACAATCTCCCACTTCTTGTTTTTTTTCCGCAGGGGGCCACAAGAGAGCTTAATCATTTTTCCAGCCCTGAAACACCCATTGTTTCTCTACACCAAGAGAACTTCTCAGAGCTAACAGATTTTTTCAATGCATCTGCACTATTCTTCAAAGTGTCCACCTTTACCAACAACACCTTTTTTTCTTCTATCATATCCCTCACAAAGTGATACCGAACATCAATGTGCTTTGTCTTTGAATGATAAGCAGGGTTCTTTGCCAAGAAAATTGCACTTTGGCTGTCACAGTCTATCCTTATGGCTCCCTGTACTAATCCCATACTTGAACACAATCTCTGCAACCAAACTGCTTCCTTTCTTGCATGAGTGGCTGCCATGTATTCTGCCTCTGTAGTTGATAGTGCCACTACAAATTATTTCTTACTCATCCAA
>APFE031076637.1:9067-38583 GCA_000404065.3 Pinus taeda | reverse complement strand
TGATTTATAAACTTAAGGACGGAGCCTGAAGTCAAGCCAGCTACCCTTCGAACTACATTTGCTATGCAAGTGCAAAGTAGATCAATGCTGCTTCAGTCAATCTCCGAGGTTTGTTTATAAATTGAACAATCGATTGTTCGATAGGTTTGTCAATCTCCGAGGTTTGTTTAGAGGACTTATCGCCATGATTCATGTATCTATTACTTAATACAGATTGTCAATGGTTTTTAAGTTGAGACATTAAGTTTGGAAGTATGGACCAAGTGGGAGAATGTTAAACTCCATTAATTTTTGCCAACCTGTAACCCCCAGTTATGGAACTAAACTGCAGTCTTTCCTTAATTTTTGGAAACCAACTGCAGTAATTTCCTTAAATTAAGGAAATCAACTGTAGTTAATTAATTTTCTGGTTGGAGCTTCTGAAGTGGTCCATTACTCCATCTAGAGTTCTCTACCTTGATCTGTGGAACACCTGACACAGCCATTAGAATCTTGATGGAAGCTTGGCTATAAATTCATCTGATTCGTCCCCAAGCTTGCATCTCAATCCCCTTCAGTTGTTTACACCATCTAGCTGAGAGAGCATAGCTTGGAAGTGCCTTCAGATTTTCTGTGAATTTTATTTTGCTTGGATTGAAGCTGGAGCGCTGTTTCATTGAAGAAGCAAGTGGACTGTGGTTTGCAGCAAGAGAGCTATCAATGGCTGGAGGTAATCCTGGGCATTGAAATTTCATCATTAGATTCTTTAATTCCACAAATTGAATCGCTATTAAATATCTTACAAAAAGTGCACATATATTTCTATTCATCCATGAGGATGTGCCTTAGGCCTACCTGCCACATCACCCTGGCATCTCTACCCTAGATATTTCAACAGAAGTCTCCATTTGTTTCTTTTGGGATTTCGATCTTGGGGTAACATAAGAACTAGTCAGACAACAAGTAACCTTCACCTTGTTATCCACATTCGAACACTTGTCATGTTCACGCAGACACAACACCCACTTGGCATATCGTTAAGCACACGTTATGCATTTAATTTCCTATCTTTTTTCTTTCATGTATTTGAATTTTGCCTGCGCAAGTTTGTTAGTTGGTAGTTATTAAACTTCATTTCACTAGATTTCCTTGAATTTTCATTTGTCACCCTATAAATCACCATTTTAACCCCAAATTTGGTATTGCAACAAACGATTCCACGAGCTCTGCAAAACTCAGCTAGATGGGGAGAGCTAAAAGGAAGTCATTTGTGGAACAAACATCAGAACCAATCCTCGAAGGTTTGGATGATAAAAACCCAAATGATTTCCTCTTTTCAGACATTGTTATTACCATGGACGTAGCTATTTCCTCGTGGGAGGTAATTTATGATCAGTTCGAGCAAGAATTAAATGATGTCATTGAAGAAATTCATGGGCTCCAAAGTTGCTACATATGATCAAGGAGGTAAAATGAGTTATGAGGCCACATTCCTAGACACTGCAAAGTCTCACTTGCACAACGTAGTTGCTCATCTAAGAATTCTTCCATATACTATTATGATATGATGGGCTATCAATTATGTGTGGTACTAAATAAAGGAAAACTATCACTCCTCGGGGCATAATAATTGGTTTTTTTTTAGCAAAATATATCTAGCATATGTATAAATTTCCATAGTCAATTCTCATTTATAATGCCAAATTTATTCAATAATTTATTCGAAAATAATGTATTGAATCCAAAGAGCCTTTGTCCCATTTAATAAAAGAATGTAGGATAGACCCCAACAAACAAAAAGAGGACTCTCTTAGGAAATATAAAATTTCCTCTTTAAGTCGTCCTTTTAGTTATGTCATTGCCATGTTATGTATAATGTTTGGAAAGAAATATGTCTCTCAATTCCCTTATTATGTCATGATCCCTATCTACCAAACTATATTTAATCCTAAACCTCCAAGAATGTCTCAAACGACCATGGAGTGTCTATCCAAAACTGGATATTGGTTCTAAGAAAATAATTTCATGTATGTCAGCATTTATGGATGTGATGTTGCTCCTCACACTTTACCTCTTTACATTCCAGATAGACTCGTTTGTAAATAGGTACCTTATTAGACGATAGGAAAAGCGATAGAAATTGAACTAAGAAAAGATTCAAAAAAGGCATGGATTGTGTTTCTTCTTCATGCTGGCATTTACACCCTACATAATTTCTCACACTCTGAAAAAGAATTGGAAACTTTTTATCCTTTGAAGCTAGATACAATTCCTTTGATATTGTATGATCTTCAAAAAATTGTATAAAGGGTAACAGAGTTAAATTATGGCTATAAATAAGTTTGCTCATGAGGATTCAATTTATGATGATCTCTTATGTAGAGCCAATTATTATCAATAAGTATGTGAAAAGGCTAGGCAACTATCTCCAGAAAGCTATGATCATTTCCTAATTTTCAGAGACTCAAGAAGAGCTTCGTTGTTAATAAATTTACAACATACAAAAGAGGAGGCAACTATAACAAAAGTTACAAGATCTTCCTTTTAGAGTGATGCTATGCAGGAAAAGGTGCCAATACTAGGAGAAAAGGAAGCCTCGATGTATCTTTCAAAGAAACAACTCCATTAAAAACAGGGGATACTAATATTAATAAGGAATGGGAAGAATTTGAAAAACTCACTTCAGAGACTCCTAAAAAGTTTGTTCAAGGATTCAATTACAATTGGAACATCTTCTAAAAGTAATTAAAGATAACATATGTCTTTTCCCCCTTTAAATGTTTTAGGTTTTAGTCTTTCAAACCCTAAAGTTATTGTGTAGACTCCAATCAATACCTTACTAGGTTCTGAACAATTTTTTTATACATCTACTGCTATGTCTTAGTTTTCAATTGAAGATATTCCTCCTATTGAAGTTTTCTATAGCTCAAAGCAACAAGCTTATTAAAGAGAAGCAAGAAGAAAAGGAAAACTATTGAAACACAAATTCTAGTAGCAACCCCCCTAGAAGTATTTTGGGAAGGAGTTTCAATGACACCATATTATGAATTTTAGAAATTAGCTCTATATATAGGGGCTTATGCCAATTCAAATATTGATACAACTACTAAAATTAAATATTTCATCAAACAAAAAGATGAAAGGATTCATAAGTTGGAGCAAGTGGCTTCACAAGTTAGGTTGCAAATGCAAGCTCAGGTTTCCCTAATGAGAAACCAAATTGAATCTGAAGTTCAACAAAAGGATGCCCAAATGAAGGAACTACAATAACATATGAAGCTAGTCAAGGAAAGTGTAATAAATCTTGCTAAATTCATGGATGAATCCACCAAAATTAATCAAAAACTACAACATTAATGAGGTTTGTTGTGTGATAAATTAAACTCAGTGAAATTTCAAGAGAAGTTGGTCAATTCATATCTAAATGATGTAGTGTATATGAAAACTAGATACGATGAAGCCAAGCTTAAGATAATTGAGCTCCTTTCATTGAAAAAGGATAAAAAGTGTGTTTTCTCAACTTGCCCATAATTAATGAGATGCAAAAATATAAAGTCTTATATGCATGTAAATCTCAAAAACACTTAACTAAGGAATTAATTGAAAAAGAGAAAGTATTTCTAGCTCCATGGTTCAATCATTCTCTCAATCCCTTAAGGAAACAAGAATTTTATATGTAGCTATGAAGGATGTGTTACCACAAATAGGGTTATTAAAAACGGAAGCATAAAGTGATAGAATTGAAGCCTAGAATATGATCGAACAACTATTCGAGGTGAATTTTGAGTTAATTTTAGAATTTCTTGTTAAACCTCATAGCTATCTTTAGGTAACTAAAGTAAAAAACGAGTAGATTACCCAAATGTTTCTTGTATTAGAAGCACATGTGTACTGTTGTCGAGTAAATATTAGACCTCAACCCCCTCCTGAGCCAACAGATCTTCTAGAAGTGCACAACCGATGGTAGTCATCCGATAGTTCTTCATCATCAATCACTACACCAAGTTGAAAATTTCTTTTCAGTTCGTAGGTTACAACAACTTTCTATTTTGACTATTTTTTTTGTAATTCATTGAGGAAAATAAGGAAGAGAAATTATCTTCTCCTATTCTTGTTAAAAATTATTTAAACAACTCTCTAGTACTAGACAAAGGGTTTTGAATTTTGCAAAAGAAAGGCTCAATTACATTATTTCACTTTGTTCTTTTCTAATACAAGCATTGAAGCATTTTGATTCCATGTTTCAATGGAGTAGAGCAGATTTGGTACTATTATTGAATTTTTCTTTCTCAAATTTGTGATTGGAATAATTAAAATGTTATTTATGTTTATTATTAAATGATTTGATAATTCACTACTGACTTATTATTTCTTTCATTTATAAGCATAATGATTTATAAGTTTATATGTGAATGTTGTTTATGTGCTAATTTAGCTAATTCTTTAATTGAGTTAAGCATTTTGTTTACAGTTTTCTCTTAATCAATGAAATAACTTGAGATCTAATTTTATGGTTGTTGAAGTTGTCTTTCGCTTTCACATATACATAAGTGCCTAGCTTATAGATAATATATGATATAGTTTAGTTATAGTACATTTTCTCTATTGCAATCACTTAGAAATATATCTCCACCTTTCATTTTCCCATTTAACTTCCATATCCTAAAGTTTCCATTTGTTGGAGCAATTTCCATAAGGGCAACTAAGCCCATTTAAAATTGGTCAAAACCACTAGCCCAAACAAAAAGAGTCTAATGGGGGTTGTGACCGGGTGGTTTCCCAAATGTTGATGAGGTCATTTTTGGCCATCAACAAGAACATATGTTTAAAAGTACATGCCTTTTAGTTCAATTAATGTTAGTGTCAGTTTTCAACAAACCATGGACATTGCTTTAAGAGGTTTGATCAATAATAGTGTATCCATTTATTTATATGATGTTATTACCTACCAAAATAAGCACAATAACCATGTCAAACATATCAAAAAAATCTTGAAAAGATGAAAGAAATATGGGATTTCCCTAAATCCAAATAGAGAATCTTTGTTGTAAGAAGGGGTAAGTTTTTGGGTCATGTAATTTCATAAGATGGTATATTATAAGTGATTGGAGATTTCCATATGTATTCATGGTGTCATGAATTTCTAGAAGAGAAATGTGTAGAATATTTAATTTGTCCAATGTTTTGGGTGGACGCTCCACCCATCATCAAGGACAATTTTTTTTATTGATGATGAGCAGAGTATCCACCTGAAACATTAGATGGATTAATTCTCTACATAGTTATCTTTCATAAAGTCTTGAAAAGATGACATACTCGTTGACCCAAAATAAAATAAGGTTATTATTAAGAGTCCCTTGCCTAATAATAAAATTCAATGCAATCCTTTTTGGAAAAATTAATTTCATATAGAGGTTTATCTTAATTTTTTAGAAACTATTTAACCTCTATAAAAAATCATTAAGAAGGGTATAATATTCAAATAGGCTTAAGTTGATAAGGATCCTTTTTGAAAAAATTAATGTTGTTATCATTGTGCACAAGCATTGAGAAATATTGATTTTAACAACAACTTCTTCCACTACACTTTCACATTTGATCACTCCCAATTTTTTTGCTCACCAAACAAGATGATGAAGGGATTGAATTTCAATTTTTTTTAATGTGCATGTCTTTACAAGTTTAACTAAATTACCTAGCAATCTATCAAAACATATATGTTGTGAAATAGTAAACACCCTACATAATAGAAATTATATCAAAGTCATCGTCCCACATTTAGTTGTCAAATATTTATTCTTGTAGAAAGAACTTGATCAAATAAGAAGAAGTTGATTTATCACTATCTACGAATATGATTTTAACATTAAACCAATAACCATAGTTTAAGGCCAAGGACTTGTGGACTTGTAAGTAAGTACAAGATCAAGATATATTGATGTAATGGGCCAAGAAAATGATATTTATGTTCGTGCTCATGAAATTTGTTACATTCTAATGGATACTAACTCATGGAATTATGAAATGAAATATTACTTGCAATATGGGTATAGTCTCACTTATTTTAATGCAAGTAAAATAAGAGATCTAAGGCTTAAATTTGCACAGTACTTGTTGATCAATGATGTAATCTTATAGGCAAACTATGATGGGATACCATTCGGATGTATAGAAATAATATACACTAAAATTTCCCTAAAGGATTTAAATGAAAAACCATCTAGTGGAAAAATTTCTAATTACTGCTCACAAAATCTTGGGAGTTGTTTAGGATAGGCTAAAAAATGTTACGAATGCACATGCTTGTTCCAGAAAATGTAAAACTTGCTAGGTGTATGTTGGAAAGGAAAATAATGTAGTTAGTCACATGCAATCAATCATGATTGAAATAAAATTTTAGCAGTGGGGACTCCATTTTATTAGTAAGATAATCCTTATCACAAGTACATCTTATTGTTTCATATTACTTTACTATGTGGACATAAGTTGTTTCTTTAACCCAGGTGAATGAAATATTAGTAATTTAATTTTTAGAACACCATATAACCATCAAGATTTTGGTTCCTTCTATGTTATTATTTAATAATGCTTCATATTTTTATTATTATCAAAGTTAAATAAATTCACTTTTGATAAAGGTATTATCTTATGTTATGCAACTAATTATTATCCTCATGGAAATTGAGTATTTGAAACTACCAATATATATATGCTTTGAATCTTAAAGAAAATAATTATTGATTGTTATAAATCCATGCACCCTAGGTTTGGTCTATGTTTTATTAGTTTCACAAAACATAAAACATAAACACAGTGGAATACCTAACTTTAAAACTTTTACACAATGAAAAACACACCAACAAGTAGATCATGCACAATATACAAAATTGAATGCCCAAAAATGATTTTTCATTATTCATTCAATACGAAATACAAGGGCTCAAGTGTCCCTTTAAAAATCCCTAAAAAATACCAATACAATAGACAAGACCTTTTCCAAATTCGTTGGATTAAGGCTAAATCCTTCAAGCCCTCATGGCCCAAAATTACTCAATCTAGTTTCTCCTTTAATGGATTGTCCACATAGCCACCTTGCTATAGCACCTTAGGGATTCCCATCCCTCCTTAAACACTCTTTCCACTCGTCATATTCCTTATTTATAGGTATTTCCTATTGTGACTACCTCTTGTAGCCCACAACTCTCACATAGGTCCCTCGATCTGCACCTTTCTAGTTGAGGGTAACACTCAAGGGGCTTGCAACCTTCCCTTCTATTGTAAATTGATGTCCCAACCTCCAAATAGCAATCCCGAACCCTTCATTTGTGTTGTATGTTGTTCCTTCCATAGGTATGGCTTGTTGCTCATTTCTCAACAAATCAGAACCTTAATCAAGAAGAAACATCCATTATTCTCCTCTCCAAGTTTGATCTCAAGCCTCTCCATTGGCTTCTAATTTATGCTTTTCAAAGGGTGCAATACCATGGGTCTGAGCCCATACATTCATAAATTCACTTCTATGAGTGTTTTCCTCTCACATACCCAACACCAAGGGCATGTGAGAGTACCTCCCTATGCTATCGAATTTCAACACTCCCTCTTAGTGAGGGAGGTATTTCCATTCCTTGGAATTCTCTCTATTTCCCATATTGGAACAAATTCATCATAAGCTTCTTCTTTCATAACTGAAGCAAATCTTACTGCAAGAATTGAACCCTTCTTTGAAGATTTCTCCATGAAGCTTCATGCTCACATGCTTCGTGCATAGCAATCTTGTACCGCAATGTCTTATTGATGGCTTTGGAAGACTCCTCTCTTCCTCTTGAACTTGAAGGAACATTATTATGGCATTGTTGACTCTCCTTATCAATCTCTTAACTCCCTCTAAAACTTGACTCCCTATGAATTTTTGGAACCTTCTTTTTTCCTTAGTCAATAGGATTTTCCTTTAGCCTATACAGACTACTCTCTACAACTCCAAGAACTACCCTTGGGATGGAGTTAGATGCATTGGGTTTGAGAGTCACCTTCCATTCCTAGAATAAAACATCAAAACCATTTTCCTTAGTTGTTGATACTGGATGTATGTTGCATCTATATTGTGGTACCCAAAGCACGTCTTAGACTCACAACAATCCACCTAACTCCATCCCAAATGGTAGAGTCCTAATTCCGCTCACTGCATGTGGACTCTAATCACCATTGTTCACATGTAGATCATAATATGACTTGTTCGGGCTCGTAAACACTTCTTGTGTTCCTATCATTTGCTTTTGAAGCCTTGTTGTCTAGGAACCAAGCACTCTCATGAATGGTGTTCCCTGAGAAATGAGAGATAAAAACAAATACACCCTCCTCAAATATCCTAGCAAAATAATCTTCATTAATTGTAGCTGGAGAAACCACCTATTGTTCCTTCCCTTTCCCTCCTTCCTTCTTTTGTGGACATTGGCTCAAATAATGATGAAACTCGTCACATCCAAATAATTTCACTTTGTTCAAGCCCTTCTTGCTATCATTGTTAGACGTCCATTTTCCCTTCATCACATTACTTGTGAGGAAAATGTTCTCCTCATGAGGGCTCTTCCATTGAAGATCCTCATCCACGAGTTCCTCCTTGATGAAATCATCCCACAACGTATTCCAATATGGAAATTTCTCTCGCGATACTACTCGTTTGATGAATGGATTACACTCCTCTGAGAAGCCCTTTAGTGCAATCCTTACCAACTCTAATTCTAGCATTAGCTCCTCTATAGATCCAAGCTCATCATGAACTTGTTTAATCCTAGTTAGATGGGAAGTCATGCTCTTTGAACCTACCATCCTTATTTCCCTAAGCTTCTCTCTCAATACCATCTTCTGATTTTTGTTCTTGTTCTAAAACAATGCTTTCAAAGCTTCCCACATGTCCCATGCAGTGTGTTTTCTAGTAAGGTGAGATATCAAATGATCCTTGACTCCATCAAGCATGATTAACTTGGCCTTCACATTTGACTTGTTATACCTTGCTAACTCTTTCATGCTAGTTGGCGTAGCGATCTGGGTGTTAACATGATCCCACAAACCATTCACCAACAACACTAACTAGATTCTTTCCTTCCATATACTCTAGTTGGATATCCCATCCAACCACCCTTGATCCTCAAGCCAGAAACCATTTCTCCATTGGATTTTTACCCGCAAATCCAAGGGACCAATTGTCACTCTTTCAATAACAAACAACTCAACTCCCTCTTAGAGCTAACACCTGTGCACAAATTTGACCTGATTGCTCTTCAAAATGACTTTGATACTATGTTAGAAATCCATGCACCCCAGGGTTGGTCTATATTTGTCAATTTCACAAAACAAAAAATAAGCACACTAAAATGCCTAACTTTAAGACTCTTACACAACCAAAAACACACAAGCAATTAGATCATGCACAATATATAAAATTTAATGCCAAAAACTAAGTTCTTGTTATTCCTTTAGTAATAAATACAAGGACTCTCATACCAGGGAAAGTGGCCCTTTACTACTTCTTGAAAAATCCCAATACAAGAGATAAAACCTTCTTTAAAATGCCTAGGCGAGGCTAGATCCTTCAAGCCATCACTACCAAAAATTACTCAGCCAATTTCTCCTTTAATGTATTGTCCACACAACCACCTTGTTGTAGCACCTTAGAGCTTCCCATCTCTCCTTAAACACTCAGTTACCTACAATGTTCCTTATTTATAGGTTTGTCCTGATGTGCCTACCTCTTGTAACATGACCCTCACATAAGCCCCTCGATCTACACTTTTTTGGCTATAGGTAGCACTCAACAAGCCTACACCCTTCCCTTCTACTATGGCCTAATCTCCCAACATCCAAACAACAACCCCCAACTCTTCCTATTTGTTGTGGGTTGTTCCAGCCATAGGTCTAGCATGTTGCTCCTTGTTAAGAAAATCATAACCCAAATCAAGAGGAAGCACCCATTATTCCCCTCTCCAAGATTGATCTCGAGCCTCTCCATTAGCTTCTAATTTATGCTTTTCAAAAGGTGTAATACCATGGATCATCAAATTACCATGGGTCTTATCTCATGCACTTATAAAATCACTTCTAGGGGTGTTTTCCTCTCACATGCTCAGCGCCAAGGGCACATGAGAGTACCTCTTGTTGCTACAAAATTTCAACATTTATCACCATCAAAATTGGCATAGCACTCCCCCCACTACATTGTGGGTAGAACAAGTCACTCCCAATGTTTATTTAGTACCTATCTTTATCTCATATCTTATGCTAAGGAAGTCATTATATCCTCTAACATTTTCCTACCTTCCTCACAACTATCCCAATCAACATTGGGGTGTAGTTCCTTAACTCTAAAATAAGATATGATATTTAGTTAAAGCTAGAGGAGGAAAGCGAGAAAGCTAAGTATAAATTTACAACTTATTAGAAAATTGTGAAATATTGGTTTGGCTAACATTAATCCATTAACAAGGATTTTGAAGTCAAGATATTGTTTTGATGTGGAATAAATAAATGAACTAAGAAAAACAAATGAAATTCCAAAACTCTATCTTGGGCGATTACAAGTGCCTAAAAGGATTAGCCTTGGCACCGATAGATTACAAAAGATAGAAGGGAGGTAGATTTTCTCCCTCTCAATAATTAGACCCTTAAGTGATATTTTAGTTAGTTTCCCTTAAGGTAGCTAGCTTGTATTTATTGGGTTATATTTTCTGTAATTTCTTGATTTCATTTCTTATTTTAGATTTTGATTTTTAGTTCTTGTTGTAGAATCAAGTTTTTCTACTTTCATAATATATGATTTCTCCTAAATTATTTTGAATTGGTATTGATTTTACCTTGATTTTCATACTTTTGTGGCTTATGTTGCATTAATGGATGTTTCCATTCACCACATTTTAGTTATTATATGAGGTCTTGGTATATTGAAGTACATTCAACTAAGTCATGTAAACTCTAGTTGTATTGTAAATTATAATCAAGAAGGAAAAAAATGAAAAGAAAATCACTATTTAATATTAATCCTTATATTTTTAAGGAACACAACTACATTAAAATTTAAAGCGAATATTTTGCTATGTATAAATTGTCATTTTTACCATTTTCAAATCCCTATAACATTGTTATAAATTCATTTCTTGCACATCAATTTTGTGAAAAATAAATTAATTTCGTTAAATTTAAATATCATTATTTTCATCCAAATATGTTACCATATTGATTAAAAAATCCATTTAAACATGTTTAGTTATGTTGATTGAAATCTCAATTTAGTGATGTTTAATGTCATTTGGAAATATATGATAGCCAGCAAAGCTGTAACAATTTATGTAAATATTCTCTGCTCATAATATCGTTATATCAATTACATATATTTAGTAGACTTATGATGTGTGTTCGTGGCAAGTTATTTTGAATGCTTAAAATATGTTTTAATTTTCTAACCTATAAAATGTTGGTTTTTTTTTTAATTTGACCAACCACTATAATATCAACTTCAAAATTTTCAATTGCACATTACTTTAATGAAATATAAAAGTCATAATTTCAACCACGTGTATGTCACAATAGTAGTGAAAATTTCCTTATATGCATGTTTGTTATATTAATTGAAAGGCCACTTTGCTAGTATTCCGTAATACACACTAGCAAGCAATTTTTTTTTGTGGCAAGGAAAACATTTTTGGGTCATTTAATTAGCAATGTGTGATTTAAAAAAAAACATTCAATACATCACTAAAGCAACAAAAACTATAAAAAAAAAATGTGATGATTTGTTTTTATGTGCATAAGTTTTTAACATTATCATGTATCTATTTATAGTTAGAAAGTTTTAATATCATTTGTTTTTTGCGTTTATACCAATAAAGTTAATTTCTTCTACATATTCATTTCTAATACCTTTACTTTTCCTTGTAATATCTTTGTATATAACACCTAATTGTAAACTTTCATTCATATTCATTTAAGCTTTGATCCATGTTATTTGATTTTGATGCTCTTCCTCCTTTCGTGGACCACCCTATTCCAACCAAGTAATATGATATTTATGTGTTATCCATTGCAAAAGAATGGATCATCTAAAAGAGAGAATAGTGCATCATTAATGTCTTAGGAGCTGGTTCAAAATATCACTTCACTTCACTAGAATTTGTTAGATGAATATGTGTGATTTTCACCTCCACTTTCCTCTTCCCTCTTTTTTGGGACATGGTGTGTTGGTGTGTGTTTGATTAGTAAAATGTTAAATATATCATATTTGATGTCTTAAAATTTTTCAATGAATTTAAAATTTTACATACTCTTGTGTGATATTTCACATCATTAATTAAGAATCAAATACTTTACATTTGCATATACCTATGATGAATCAAAAATCAAAGAGGATATTTGATATAATAGTTGTGAAATGCCTATTGTTTAAATAAATGACGAAAAGACAAAGGAAATAGTTATAAAAGTTTATTATGAAATATAAGTAATTAGTATAATATTTGTAATAGGTGAGACTTCAAAGTTGACACGGGGGCTTTACTCAATGATCCTCTACCATAGCACGTTCATTCATGGTATACTAAACAATACCCTTAATTTGACTACATATTGGAAAATACCTCTAAAAATCACTTTATTTAACTCCCTACCAATAGGAACCCAATACACCTTCCTAATTTAAAAAACCCCTAATTTCACTTGATGTTGTAGGTATCCATTTTTCATTAACATTTTTTAGACCCGTTTATTTTCATTAACAATGGTAAGCAACTTATGCACCTAGAAAGAATAACCTAAATAACAGGTAGCTGAAAACTTGAAAGTTTCAATAAAAAAGAGGAATATATAAGTTGGTTGATTTAGAAATGCATACTGTGGAAAATTTGAATGGAAAATACATAGATTTGAACTCTTAATTGCATCTATCTTCTATTGAATATTGAAAAAGATACACTACAACAGTTCAAAACAAAACCTCGATAACCAACACAATGGCGCACCTTTCATCTTGCTTATAGAATAGGAAGAGGAGAGAAAGTAAAATGAATATGGACACATGCAAAATCATATCTGGCTGGAATTTGTCAAATAATAGCCTTAACCCGATCACCTAGTGCACCATAGTTGCATGGTAAGAGTGCCAAGTGTGTCTCCATCAAAAGATGAACTGAAGCATGCAAGCTTGCATCCCTTCCTTGAGATTTGTCCTATACCTAAGATGGGAAATTCTCATGCATAATTATTCTAATTTACTAAGGATTTGCACCCTCTTAGTAAGAATAGATCATGCATGCTAAAATTAACAAAAGAAAAGCTCTAATAATAGAAAAAATCTATCAAAAAAAGAAATTGCTAAATTTCAAACAACATCTAAATTGGAATTAATTGAACGTGTGACATATGTGCCCTTAGCATGCATGAACCTTCTTCCAAACAATAGTCTATTTCACTATCTCTTGTGGCATATGTGTGCCCTATACCAAGAAATAGTTTGTATCACTATCTCCTTCACTTTCATTCAACATGCTTATCACTAATGTAAGGAAAGGGTGAAGGTGCCATATATGTTGTCTTCTCTACTGCCTCATCGTTGGGAGGATCACTAGCTTAGCAACATGTAAAAAATATTAACACACAGATTAAACAAATATCATAGAGGTATTAGGAATATGATGCATGTATGTTCTGGAGAAAGGTTGCTTGGGAGCAGGAGCAGAAGTGGGAAGCGAAAGTAGAAATCGGAAGTGGGAGTGGAAGTAGGAGCGACGAGTGACATTTTCCAAAGCTCCCGCATTGGGAGCAATTTTGGGAGTGAATTTTATATAATATATATTTTTATGCATATATGTCAACAAAAAATTCTAGAATGATGAATTTGTGATAAAAAACATAAAAACATGGATTAAACCATATAACATCATTCATCTAGTAATTATAATCTTCATCAACCATATGCCCACAAATTGCAAGTTCTCATTTATATAGCATGTAAGGATGCATATAACCAAAATAACATTGAGTGTTATCCATCTCTTAACTGAAAATACATCAACAAATAGGCTCTGGATGGCCTCTAGCATCCAAAAAAATCATGCTACAACAAATACCTACATATCATCAAAATCATTGTCTATATTGGGATCTTTGTCATTAATATCACCCTCTAGGAATTAACATAAGATAGAAAAAACTTAGCATGTCAAGTCAAGATTTTGTTTCAGTGATAAGTACATTTTTAGTAGGGTCATGATAGAGGAGTTTGAAAATAAATGTCACTAACATCAAGGTACATAGAGGGTTTGGTTCTCTTGATTAAATATGAGTTCCATACCGTAGTACATGACAAAATTCAATGGAAACATTGCAATCCCCCCAATCTTGAAGTCCTGAAAAACTAATAAGTCTGTTAGATTTTGAGTGAGATCTAAAATTCTACTTTCTCCATATGAAATCTAATGAGGTCGGAACCACACTCAAGCATCCTAAGTCATTTCATGGTAATGTTAAAAATTTAAGTAAAAGGATGAAAATGAAAGATAAAGGAGAATGCCACTTTTACTTTAAGAATTTAACATTACCATGAATTGCATGTCAATACTAGGGTCATAGGCTTGAATATTATGCTACAATGGACCTAATATTACCATAGTTTTTTTATTTCTCCCTCGCACTCTCGATACTCTCGCAATACTCTTGAACCTCTATTTCTCCAGCCCACTTTTTTTGCCTCCGCGTGGCACATGTATTGCATGATAATACCTTATAATACACATACTGCTATACAACATATAAAAACTATTTACCCCACTATTATATGTTCAATATATTATTTCAAATTTTCTTCATTTTTTACGTCCCAATATGAATGCTCGTGATATGATATCGCTTTGTCAGTGAAGCCCCCGTGAAAGTTGATAACTTCAATGCAACATTGTAAATCTGTTGGATTATGAGGTCAAGTCACGAGAAGAGTGGGAGAAATGAAGCAAATTTCCAAATAAGTAGATACTATTTAGGAATTGAATGACAAATATGATTGTAGGTAAAATTAAGAATTTAATGAGATAAAATTAATAATCTACAAAGGACAAAAATTGAAGAATTAAACTAGTCATATTCGTGAGCCGCAAAAGAGTAACAAATGTATAGCACAATTGTCATCAAATATTTTTGGAAGTAAATTTTGTTATGGTTTTGAAACATAAAATATTTCAAGTGTACATTCTACACATCATCGTTTGGATTCTCAAAGCTTATTTTTTCCCTGATTATAGGCGGAGAGTCCACCTAAAATGTTGAAAGTTTCAAAACCATGACAAAAATTACTTCCAAAATTTTTAATTGGCAATATGACTAACTGTGAAAATATACATGATTTGATTGTATAGCACAAATTAAAGGAAATGCAAGGATAAATCATACCAAAAAAGTATCGTACTACTATATAATAGAAACAAGTTGCTATTACATCATAAATTATCAACAAAACAAAGTAAAAGTAAAAACAAACAAAAGTTAGCCCAAGTTGGAGAAACTTAGTAAGAGAAAGTACAAGGAAAAGAAAAAGGACAAGAAGCAAACCCAATAAACCAACTATGAGTATCATAATGAAAATATTAAAAATAGGACTTGGCAAAATGTGATAAAAATATATTAAAAAAAATATTGAAAAAGCTAAATCCATATGTGAAAATCTTACCAAAGTATTAGAAAAAGCAAAAAGAAATTGGTACAAATATAGAAAGGTTGGAGGAAGAGATCGAAGAACTTAGGAAGAAAGATACATGATAAATGACACCTAAGAAAAGGGAGCAATAAAGCATATTAGAAATAAAAAGAGAAAAATCACAAATAACTAAAGGGAGAACAAAAATAACTATAAGTTTTCATACCTTTGAGGTGTAGACTAGTTGCTATGTGTGAGGTTTAGTCTCTATGAGATAACTGGTTTAAATCTCATAGTGAGGTGTTGAGTGTGGGGTCATCTATGGGGGATAAAAATAGTCTCACAAGACGTCTAGGCTTGACCAATCTTGCACAATCTTGGTGGCAACATCCCATAGCTAGATAAATCATGCTTTCATCTAACATTCAGACTAACTCTAATCTAGACTTAACATAAATAAATAAATAAAAACAAATAAAATTATCTTCTCTTAATATATCACATTCTTGATTAAAAATATTGTACATATAAAATAAACAGTTTAATTAAATAATCATATATCATGTTCAAATTCAATTTCTTTATACTAATTTCAAATTCATAATATTGAAAATTTATTTTACATTAAAATTTGCATACTTAAAATTTTACATTTACTTATTTATAGTGAATTTCCACTTAAATATATTTTCATTTTCAATTTCATTAAACTTTGATTTATTATATATATGAATCTAAGTGTAAAGAATTTTAGAGCGTAAATCTCATTATGAACAAAAAGTTAAATTATGTTCACATTTCATTACATGGAAATTTTAAATATTTAAAAAATAATTTGAAATTATTCATTAAATAAATTAAAAAAAATTGACAATATAATTGTTAACAATGTTTAAATATAAATATTAAAGTATTTTATAAAAATAAATTTAAAAGAAAGAAATTAAAAGAAAATGTTATTAGCAAATGTCATAGTGAATCAATTAAATGTTAATAACATACAAACAATACCAAAGACTAGATTTTATTTTCATGTTTGGAATAGTTGGGTTTTTGTAAGCTAGGATTTTTTTTTTACTAAATATGAATGTAATCAATCATTTGTAAAAATTTACCCAAAAAATAGAACTAATAACAAAAGGCCATAATACAATTTCCCTTGCCATTTGAGAAGATCTTCCTAATATCAACAATTAGTTGAAAATCTTATCAAAATGTATATCTACCTCACAGTGACACATCTCCATCTCTTGCGAATAAAATTATTAAAAATCTTATCATAATGTATATCTACCTCATACTAACACATCTCCATCTCTTGTGAATAAAATTATTAAAAATCTTATCAAAATATATATCTACCTCATACTAACACATCTCCATCTCATGTGAACATCTCATGTGAACACAATTGCTCCTCTCCTCACATTGAGGAAATTGTGATACAAGTTAATCATATATATATGAACCATGGTTATCTCCATTCATAGTTTTTTATTAAGCAATTGAAAATATGTATTGTGATGAAGTTTGAAGAGAAATTAATTATCTTAGATATATATTTAATTTTGGATTTAGTAAGTGTTGAGAAAGGTTTTACCTGAGATGTGATCCCTCCCAAATAGATTTAAAATTAAAAAATAATAAATTTTATAATTTTAATCATGTTTTATTATAATACATGAATATAAGCAATAATCAACCTTCTTTTATATTAAAATATTCAAGTAATTACACGTTCAACCATTGAAATAATAGGAAGATGACTAACTCTCCCTTTTTCTCCAAGGGTGAAACCATTCAAAAGAAGACTAGCTCTCCCTTTTTCTCCATGGGTGAAACCGTTGAAAAGAAGACTAGCTCTCCATCGGTGAAACCAAAGATCAACAATGTGGCACTAGGATTGTGACGTTTCTTATTATTCCATTAACTTGGGTAAACATTGAGTCTACATAAAAGATAAGTCGATAATGACTTATTGAGTCTTAAAAAAGAGAGCATACAACAATAGTCGGAACCAAATACAACTATTGAATAACACTTGGTAATCAACCATTTAATATATTAACCCAAAGTATTTATAAATTAGTACTCAAAAACAATATATGTAGAGAGTGGAAAACATTTAATATCCTTACCGTCCCCTGAGAGATTCGAACTCTAGTGGGGAAACCCCATGTACTTAGCAGGCACACGCCTTAACCACTCGGCCAAAGCGACAGATGGTGACACAATTTTGATGTAATCATTCATATTAGCATCGTGATGGTAATTTAATCATTGCAAATAGACGCCAACAATCTTAAGGCGGAAGTTAGAATCCTCTCACCAGATTTCCAGAAAATATTAATATATTGAAATGTTAAATTTCAACTTGTTTGGCAATTACATGGCCAAAATTAAATGGTTTGACTCGAAAATTATAATGAACAACAACCTAGCCTGTCGTTCCAATGCATCTGCCTATTTCTAGTTAGTCTCTGCTTGGGACTCTTAGTGATCGATTGCGGCCTATTAATCTCTTGTTTGACCAAAAAATATTGTTGTACATCACAACTTTAACCAAAGTTTTCATATTACAAAATAATATAAAATTTATTATGTAATTTTTGGTTGGACAACAAAGTTGGGGGTCTTATTGCGCGCTTCACACCTTTCAAGAAATTATGTTCGGCGTAAAAATAAGATATCCAAAGTTTTCATAGATGAAAAATTTTGTTATCCAAAATTTTCAGAGATAAACATTTTATCAAGATCGATACCATTAACATTAGTTTAAACCAAAACATAAAGCTTAATATAAAATTTGTTCGATTTATATCATGTTAAATAATTTTTCAGCCTATCGAATATTCACAATTCCATTCATATAATGCAGAGTCTTATTACCCGTGATTTTTTTTTTTTTGCCATAAACTTAGGAAATATATCAAAAAATATATAAAATTCGACCCTAACACTGATTAATGCTAATGTTAAAGCCAGCATTAAAACATGACCATGTTAACTACTTTCCACATATGTTTGATATGTTTTTGACATGTATTTAGTATGCTTTGCCACATGATGGTGCGCTTCCATGTGCCTTTGCATGTGTATGTGACTGTTGGCACGTTGGTGCGCTTCCATGTGTATGTGATTTGGGCATGTGGCGGTTGTCACGTTTTCTAGCCAACAACCCGAGTATGGGAAAGGGGAGTAGATGCAGTTTCTTCCAGGAGGACAATGAAGGATAATGAATTCGAGGGCCAAAGGGCATATATCATCCAGGGCGTTTCTGCTGCAGAAAAAAGCCATGGGTTTTCCACGGAAAACAGGTGTGATTCAAGTAAATGACATTTCAAATCTTGTAAATTCAGATGTGATTCAAGTAAGTGACATCTCAAATCTTGTAAATTCGCCCATGGAAGAGAAGAATTGAGACGGCCGCTCAAGTGGGAAATTTCTGATGAATTTCTATGGCATAGGAAGCCATTAGTGGATCATTGGCTTGGGGGCTCCGCAGCTCAAGGCTACAAGGCAGCGCTAGTGTACTGGTGTGGAGAGGATTTTTAGGATGACATTGAAGAGGATTTGCTGGGTGTGAAGGAACCGGGAATCGGACACGGGACTCTTGAGAAATTTATGGAGGCTGCTGCGAGATATTAGATTTATCTAGACCCTACAAATTCAAAATTTTCGAAACTTGTTTTTTTTGTTGGGGCAACTTTTGCTGATTTTTTTGACACTGCCATTTCCCCTAGCGATAGAATCGCAGGCCCTCAACATGCATTAATGAAGGGAAAAATTACGAAATTCCTCCGCCCACTGCCTTCTCTAATTCTGGGCTATACCAGCGGCTTCCACAGAGGTGATTTATCATCAAACTCTGGCAGCACTATAGAAGGTTAGCATTTAGCAATTTGATTAAGTGTAATGGCCTCCGATTACCTCGCAAACAGGACAGTTGGCCATCCCATTAACTCTGAGAATACCAAAATAATGACAACGCAACTTGCTATTTCTGTCCGCAGCCAGATTATTTTGGGAAAAAAGGCACCCACTACAGAAAAGCAGCCGCTCCACCCTTCCAACGGTCATTCCATTTTTGCTATAAAACATGTAGGATTCAATGGGTGGTTCGATTATCCCATAGCTGTTTTTATTATCCATACACAGTTTCTACTAAATGTCCTTCCGGCAGTGCCATTTTTGTTTATTTCATGGGCTGCCTACCTCTATGACAGTGGCTTTAATTACTTTTTTTCCTTCCCTTCGTATATTTCTCTGTAAACGATTTTTCTATGGAGCAGTGATTTCATTTTAGATGTTTTTCTTAGATTTCTATTCTTCTCTGAAAACGATTTTTCTTTCTGGCATCGTATTTTTCTTTCTGGCATTTTCTTGCTCGGTTGTTTTGCAATACGTTTCTATGTTTTGGGGGTGTACCCTTTTTTATTTATTTTTATTACTATTCTTTTATTTCCATCATCTCATTCCATCATCTCATCGCCAGAAGAAATTTATAACTTGCGGCTTGGATGCGGTGGATTAATATCTGACTGGTAAGATAAATCTTAATGTTATTATTATTAGTAGGAAAGGGTTTATTTCATCTGGTTTGGAAGTTTTCGTTTAACCATGCAATATTTGCGCAGGAATACACAGGCGTGTGAAAAGATTATTAGCATGGTTGGCCAAAAGTTTCAGAGGAGCCCATGCAGATAAGTTTCCTAAATTACTTCAACAGAAATAGCTAGGTACTTGCCTTTATAACACATCCCTTATACGTAATATTCTGAGAGGAACTTATTGCTGGTATGCCACATTCTTTCAATTACAGGAAAGAGAACCTAGTTTAATTTTAGCATTTCTATTAACATCGGTCTTTCATATTGAAACCTATGATTGATTTGACAAGCAGATATGGTTTATTTAAAAAAAAAATGAAATCTATGATTAATTTGACCATATATGGTTTATTTGCGGAAATTTTGGAACTAGTTTAAATATTTGCCAGAGTTTTTACTCATAAAAGAGTTTTTCAAATTTTGAATAGTTTAAATATTTGCCAGAGTTTTTACTCATAAAAGAGTTTTTCAAATTTTGAATAATAGTGTTGCTGTGTGCATAGGATTAATCATTTTTTTGCATCCATCTACATGGAGATCTGAAATTTTGTTTAATTTCTTTTGCGGAGCCACAAAAATTGAAGAGAGTTTTTACTCATAAAACATGTTTCCAAAATTTTACTCATAAAAGAGTTTTTCAAATTTTGAATAATAGTGTTGCTGTGTGCATAGGATTAATCATTTTTTTGCATCCATCTACTTGGAGATCTGAAATTTTGTTTAATTTCTTTTGCGGAGCCACAAAAATTGAAGAGAGTTTTTACTCATAAAACATGTTTCCAAAATTTTGGTGATAGTGTGTTCCTCTAAATATAGGATTAAACATTTTTATCTTCAAGAATTGCATCCATCCACTTGGAATCTGAAATTTTGCTTAATTTCTTTTTTGAAATGTTGCTTAATTTCTTTCTTGAGATCAGTCGAGCCAATTAATTATCGGCAGTATGCCGAGTCAGAGTCTGATTGAACAAGTGTGATTTTCTAGTGATTGATATTCTTCTATTTTTTTATTATAACTAACTATTTGTTATACAGATTACAAAATCCAAGAACATAGCAGCCTTTACGTACATAGCAAATGCAAAAGTGATATGAATATGTTTCTTCACATTATAGTCTTGTCTTACTGTAATAGAACTATTTAACTTACAATTTCCACTCATTTACCAAGAAAATGTACTTTCAATATTTTAAATTCCATTGCTACTTCAAACCGCGAAAATTCCATTGCTACTTCAAACCGCGAAGAGAAGATTTTAAATTTCTGTTGTCGCTTCAAATTTTAGTCCTAATGAGCTTGTTGTAAGCTATCTTGTTGTGTTAGTTTTTTTTTTTGCATAATGTGGGTAAAGCCTTCAGGAAAGAACGTTGGAAAGTCTTTATGCATATGTGTTTGTACTGTTTCTGTTTCTGTCTTGTATTTAATTTAATTAAGAATAAATTAATATTGGATGATTGGAAGATGATAGCAATTAATTTTAGGAAAATATTTTTACATTTTAATATGTTCTTTGTGTTTTTTTACATTGCATATTACTGTAATACAAAAATTTACATGACAAACAATTTACATGACAATACACAAACAATTTACAAACAATTTACATGACAATATTACTATAATACAACAATTTACATTAGTGAGATTCATAACCAACATTGTATATCATGTGAAATTAATTAATACGGTATTACAACAATTTAGATGAATGAGATTCATAACCAGTGTTGTATATCATGTGAAATTAATTAATATTTTTACAAATACATCATTAATTAATACTGTATTACAACAATTTACATTAATGAGATTCATAAAGCTGATTCACAACCAAAGTTGTATATCATGTGAAATTAATTAATATTTTTACACGGTTGTATATCATGTGAAATTAATTAATATTTTTACAAATACATATTTTACAATTTACATGAATGAGATTCATAACCAGCGTTATATTTCATAACCAGCGTTATATTTCATAACCAGCATTATATATATCATGTGAAATTAATTTATATTTTTACAGGATTGTATATGATGTGAAATTAATTAATATGTTTACAAATACATCTACTGATAACTAGCTATGATGAGAGAGCTTTCCTAATCAATGGACAACGTACGTTATTAATTTTTGGCTCCTTATTGTTAACATCATTATTAGATAAATTTACATAATAATAATAATAAAATTAATAATAAAAAATATAAATATTTTATGTGTATATAATTAACATAATTTGTTTGGTAGAGTTTGAACTTGCATAGAAGTTGTTATATAAAAAATATAAATAATTTATGTGTATATATATTAACATAATTTGTTTGGTAGAGTTTGATCTTGCATAGAAGTTCACCAAAAAAATGAAATATACATACCTACTTATACACAAAACACACATGAACATTGATACCTTTATATGCATAAATGAGCATCTAAATACTTTAGTCTTTTGAGGTACATCTAGATTAAACATACTACCCTTTGAGTTTGAAATTGATAGATTATTTTACTTTTTAATTTTGATTTCAGTTTAAAAGATTATATGTATTTTTAAAATTAAACCAATTGTCAAACAATTGATCGCTTTATTTTTCATTAAATTCTAAAAGATTTTTAAAATTTGCAAAGTTATTGTCTAAACATATAGATTAATTGAGCAAATCATTTCTTAGTTGTTCAAATAGAACTTCAAATATTACACAGACTTAACCATAAATATCTATTTATGGAATTTTGATGTAAAATTGGAAAGTTCCATTGACATTAATAAAATGCACATTTAAAAATTTATTTTAATATTTTGTTTTTAAAAAAATACACACTTATAAATTATTCAGTAATTTCTAATTAAATAATTTTATGTGATTGTACCCTTGGAATAATTTCTAATTAAATAATTTTATGTGATTGTACCCTTCGAACATGAACATTTCTTTTAGAGTGAAACATGGTGGATAAACAAGTACCCATATATGAAATGGACGCGTTATATAATACGTGTCATGTTGCATGTCGTTAGAATACTAAAGCTTATCCAATAGAACATACCTCAGAGTACCAGAATACCAGAGGAACCTATATCTATATATATATACATCATTGTCTCAATGGAGCACTTCATGTTATCAACCACTGAAAAGGGTGATCCCAAAGTAATAGGTAGTTAATTATCTGGTAGGAAAAATGAGTTCGGATGACGCTCCCATGTTAGAAGAAGCTCAAATGAAGCTCAAACGTGGAGCCATGAAAGGAGGGCTTAGCACCGCAGAGGTTTGTATTGCATTTGGTATTATTTTACCTATTTTTCTGTTTATTGTTAAATGTGATCCAATCTTATTGCCAGGTCTAAAGACTGGGCAAGAAATGTTATTCAGACATATGTCTCTTGCAATGGGCATGAGCCAGAGCAATATCAGGGAATAACCATTTAAAATATTTTAACAATCTTGAAATATATGTTTTACATCGAACTGAAATTTTTGTAACGAATTACACATTGAACGAACTATTTCAGTTCCATTTCAAATCCCATTTCAAATGGGACAGTATACAATCCATTTGTGTTGTCCTTGTAGACCTCGGCAGGGACTACCGCCACGGGAGTGGCTCCTTGTTGTCATAAAAAGGGATTGCTTACTCTACTAATTATCTTGCTATCATAGAGTTGAGCAGAGACTATAAGTGATTTTTTTCCCTGTAAAAGCGGCCGAACACAAGGGTTGATTTGGTTGCCACTAGACCTGGTTTGCACCCACCAAGGTGAGATGATGACAATGAGAAGAGAGGTGTTAAAGCAATTTGCAATTAATTTTTGCATCGATATCAATGTGTGAGATGTGTACTTCTCGAATTAACAATAGGTTATTTTAAATTTCATATTATTTAAAAAGAAAATAATAAGACATGTCATATTCTATAAATTGAAATAATGATTAAGAGTATGTATTTCTTTTTAAGAGGTTACAACGTCAAAGCTATAAGGGTAGAGTATGGATGCTTTTTTAGACTTAAGAGTCAATGAGTGGATAAAACATCAAACACATGATCTAAAATATAACCTAGTGAAAACACGTATTACATTCATCTACACTTCTATGAGCATGTCTTTGCACCCTTTTAGTGCAAATGCTAGTCATAATTATTTATTTTTAATTCTGGATTACCAAGTGCTAAGAGCAATCAAATTTGAAGTGCAAACTTCTTTTAGAGTGAAAAGAGAATTAATCTCTCTCAATAATACTTGGTAAGTCAGGAATTAAAATCAATCTAGACTAATTTTAATAATGTATGGTGTAAGGTATAATTTATTTCCTTTTCAAAATTTTAATAAAAATTTGGATTCTATTATAATTTAATAAAATTAAAATTCTAGACCATGTAATTTCAAAATTTCAAAATCATGTTAAATTCACTTGAATTTAAATTTTTATTGAATTTTTTAATTTTATTTATTTTTAATCAGAAAGGGCGGGAAATTTTGTATTAATGAAAATTTGGATTTCACCCAAGTACCCTTCCATCTAACGGCATCAAAAAAGAGATCTTCTAAAATGTAAACTAAATATTTAGTATCTACATTACTTACATTACGCTTAAGACAAAAAAAAATGATCTCCATAAATTTTATAAAAAAATCATAACCAAATACAAAACTTACTTTTTTATTATTAAATTTTAATTAAAATAAAATAAGGAAAAACTAATAAAAAATAATTTTATAGAATTGAAATTCCAAACCATTTTGATTTTGAAATTTGAAAAATCAAATTTTTTTTTATTAAATTTCAATTAAAATAAATATGAAAATATTGAAATTTTAAATTTTATTATAATTTAATAAATTAACTTTAAAATATGTAATTTGAATTTAAAAAAAATTATAAATTAATGTGAATTAATTATTTCTTTCTCAACTTTTTTTCATTTTTATTATTTTGTAAATAAGTATTTCTAATTTTTTATATAGAAAAAGTTGAAATGTACCCATTTCCATTCTTTCTACAAATGTGTTAGTATCTATATATTGTTGTAAAAATAATATTTTTATTTTCACTTCCATAAAATTTATAAAGTGCAGATTTGTTCATTTTAATAATATTTCTATTTTCACTTCCATAAAATTTATAAAGTGCATGTTTGTTCATTTTTCATGGGAAAACTTGAAATGAATCCATAGCCGTTCTTTTCACTTACCTCTTAGTATAAAGAAAGTGAGGGAGTTTGGTAATTGTTTAGCTTCTCAATGTTCATTTTATATTGTTTATCATGTAAGTTCAACACAATATATAGAAATACTAATAAAACTATAATACAAAATGGTAAATTGGTTGTGAAATGTTTTTCCTATAATGTGTATTATGATATGATGTATAAATTTGCATGTATATAATTATCATGATATGACATATACTAGCAATTCACTAAATATTGCAAAAGAAACACCATAAGGCAGTAGCATAAGAAACCGTAGCATACAAGAAAGAAGATGTAAGCATAGTACTCTATGGGGAGATGGGAGATAAGGCATCTTACTTGTGAAACTTATATCTTAACAAACAAAGTAGTAAAACTCATATCCTGACTAGATGGGAATGTAAAACAATCAACATGTTATGCAAATAAGCCAGATTACACTTCAAATTTTAAAAATAACAATTTAAAACTTTAAGCCTATCAAGACCTCTCCATTGTCCACATCCCTTTGTTTTAATTTAATTTCACCTTTGATAACTGATTACTACGGTATTGACTCAAAATTCATGGGATGACCAGCTACAAAGAAACACAAAGTTACACTCTTGAATGTTCAACATCCTTAGCAAGGACATGTAATATCAATGATCATATCTTTAGAAAGTTTAAATTGTATCTAGTTGTAGCCTAACATGTCAAATCAGATTGAAATATTTTTTGAATATTAAACAAGAATGGCTTAAATTGCATTCAGAGATTTAGATTCTCCAAAAGAAATCCTCAAATAGGATTGTCCAACTTTGTTTGAGACCAATGGAAGTCTCAAAATTAACAACTTCCCCTTACTTATGCACTTTGTATATTTCATCCATGTACCTTTAACAAAGTAGGTAAATACTACAAAATCTTTTCTCTTAATTGAACTCCAATACCAAAACTCTCATTATATACAATATATATCTATAATTCTTTCTTAAAGAAAATTTTGAATTGTCAAATTCAAAAAATTTCATAGTGTTGTTTTTACAATTCTATTTTAACCCCTAGAATGGCTTATTAAGTGCATACTTGCATTACATTTTCAAATAAGCCTGAAAACAAAATTGTCTAGCATTGTGCGGGGCCCATTTTCTACAAGTCAAAATTTAAGGCTTCCACATTTTATCACTTATTTGAGGTTTTTTGAACTGTAAAATTTCAGAGTTTTGATAATACAGTATAAAAAATTATGTTTTAAACAGTTTTTAGAACTATCAAGTATGAGATTTATCATGATATATTCTTCTAATTTAGAATGGTATGATATCTGGCTATTGAACAATGATTGTTTAAAAGTGAATTTGATCCATTAGGGTTTCAAAAATAAACCTCAAAATGAGACTCTTTAGCACAAGCTTGGGGATTGTTAGCCAATTGAGGTCACAAATTTGTTATAATAGTTATTTGTTTCCTTCTTATGCAATCCATGTTTTTTCAGACCACATGTGTTCCAGAAAAGTAATTAATGATTTCATCTTTTTATCAGCGATTTGAATTGTTAAATTTCAGAATTCCCACAATTTCACAATTGTCATAATGTAGTATGACTATCTAGTTTTTACTCTAATCTACAAAATCAGAAAAGGGTAATTTTTGGTTGCTAAATATGTTAATTTCGAAAACAAAAATATGTGATGCTTAAACCATCGTCAATTTTGTCCTTAAATGTTCCCTTCTCTTCCTCGAGTTCATGTAGAATCATTTTGACCCATCTCTTTTTGCCATTCAATCTAGCTAAATGAATCATGAAGTCCCCTTTAGCGTAAACACCTGCAAACCAAAAACAATAATAATGTCATAAACAAATGCAAGGAAACTAGATAAATAATAAAAAAATTATAATACACATGAATTAGAAAGACATGTAATATAACTATGAGGACTCTTCTCAAGGAAAGTTGATTAAAAAAAGTTGACCTACAGGTAAAATAATTCCACCTAAGTCTAGAGTATACATCTCTTATGAAGCAAAGCCCTTTCTTAATCAGTATAAACACATGCATCAGAGAGACATAATATCTAGCATAAGGTAAACAATTTAGGTCATATTCAACAGTCAAGGATCCACACCCAAATATCTGAATTTTGGTGATTCTAAGATCAAAACCATTTCCTGTCAAATGAGCAGATATTTGCACCTCACTATTTCCTATCAAGGGATTTGTTTCCATCAAAGGTGGAATCATTTCCATCTATTGGAAAAGGAATCTTGTCCAAACCAAAACAAAAAAAAAACTCCTATTGGTGTATATTTAAAGATTAATAAAATCACTAATGAGCAATGATACACAATAGTTGAAAGGCACTCACCAAGTAATCCAATCCCAAACTTATCACCAAAACTATTATTTGAAATAGGTAACATGAATAAAGGTCTAAAACTTATCAACCACTTGAAAATCCAAGTCTAAGAGACACTCCCACTTGGCAACAACTCAGAATATAAAGAAATACAAAGGAAAATATAGATAAAATTGTGAAGAATAAGTAAAATCATTTTTTTAGGCTTGTCCAAATAACAATTCGAAAAATTTTAATGATATACAGGAAAAATATGAACATAGATTGGGAACAAATGTTTCCTCTATGTACAGAAGTAAAATTTTCTACAAGCTAAACCACAATTACATCATTTTAGAAGATGAAGAAGCAAAATAATTTGTATGCTAAACTGCAGTTACATTTTTTATTAGCTAAGGGTGGACGAACTGACCAAAACTAAATCTACAAGGGATTCACATTTGGCCTCCGAAAAATACAAGGGCAAAGAAAGAAAAATATGTTCCAACAAATTTTAAGAGTTTAACGGTGAAATTTTAGAAAATTTGTGCAGCTATAAATTTTATTGGTTGTCATATGTTAAACTCTTCTCTTCTAAAACACTTAATTATTTCAAGGATTCTTTTCCTCCACCAGTCTGTTATCACTCAGGTTGTCCCTTGGCTCTTGAAGGGATACGGCCGAGGTAACCACAAACCAATCTTTGGATTGCAGGTTCTAGCCCACCTGCAATCAGAGAGGGCTCTCTCTTAATGATTTAGCTTTGTTGATGATAATTTTAGGCTAGTTATTGGGTTCAAGGGTTTTGATTTTTGTTTGGATGGAAGATGAATGTGAGGCAGATAATTTCAAGCAGAGAGGCAAGGGAAAGTGTGATAAGTTTCAAACCATTGGGCATGGAGTCATGGATTAAGGCTTGTTGTTGCGTTTTCTTGGTCACAAGAGGATTATGGAGCGGAATAGCTACACATGAAACAATACCAATTTGCTGAAAAGATGGGATGAAAGTCAGAGATGAAAGGCAATCACGAATCTTTCATTAACTAACAGGGAAAGAGGTGAGTGAATGGTTATCTAGGAGCAGTTAAGAATTCCTAAACTAGCATTCATACGTGAAAGAAACAGCATAAAAGATCATTTAAGTATGCATGTTCATAACTATTCCTGATGAAAACATGAAGAAATTGCAGAAATTGAGCCTAAGGTGCAGTCAAGCAAATCCTAAACTATTATTCTTTTCTGCAATTTAGATGGTGGATTGATGATAACACAAACATAAAAAAAACTAAACAGAGTTAAAGAAACACTTATTGAACCATGTAGAAGCACAGGAATTCCATAGTCACTCCTCGACCAGTTAAACACAACAGACAGTTTCAGAATCCATGCTTTCAGCAGTCTTTGATTATAGAAAGTATCATATTTACAGTGTGAGTCTCTGCTCGAGCAAAATATTGAACTAACAAAGATCAAACAACCAACCAACCCGTATTCCATTTTCCAGGGTGGTATATATAAGCAAAATATCTAAAGTCATTTATTACAACTGACCTAAACAGGTCTGCAGGAAAAAAGCTTTCTAAACCTAACTTATGCTGGAATTAAATGTAATCAAGTCTTTTTTGGGCTGCGCTAGTGGCAGCTGGATCAAAAATTGAGTTAATGTGATGTCCTCTGTGGCTTGGTGCAGTGGTTTTGTAATAACTATGCATTGAGTTCTAGTCCACTGATCTCCTG
>APFE031076635.1:109019-123419 GCA_000404065.3 Pinus taeda | reverse complement strand
ATTCATATCTATTGGATAATGAATTCGACAAGTGTGAAGGAGAACCCACCGTCTACATCAAAGAAAAAGATGGTAAAATTTTAATTATTGTCTTGTATGTTGATGATGTTATTTTTACAAGTAATGATGATCAGCTTATCAAGAATTTTAAATCAGTCATGAAAGAATAATTTGAAATGACTGACATGGGTTTCTTGAGATACTTCTTAGGCATAGAAGTAGATCAAAATGAAAAAGGAATTTTTATCTCACAGGCAAGATATGTGGATCAAGTATTGAGCAGATTTAGCATGGAAGAATGTAAGGCAGCAATCACTCCCACAGTGATGAGATTAAAACTCAGCAGAGAGGACAGCAGCAAGGATTTTGATCCTAGTTTGTACAAGAGTATTGTAGGCAGCCTTATGTATTTAACAGCAACTAGGCCTGATATTATGTATGCTGTTAGTTTAATTTCCAGGTTCATGGAGAGGCCAAAAGAGACACATTGGCAAGCAGCAAAAAGAATTCTAAGGTATGTGAAAGGCACCAAAATGTTTGGAATTTTATATAATGACTCAGAACATTCAGATTTGGTTGGATACACTGACAGTGATTGGGCTGGAAGTGTTGATGATCGGAAGAGCACTTCCGGTTATGTTTTCCATATGGGTTCAGGAGCCATTTCATGGGCTTCTAAGAAGCAGTCCATTGTAGCATTGTCTACAGCAGAGGCTGAATATGTGGCAGCTACAGCAACAACATGTCAAGCAGTTTGGATGAGAAGGATGTTGAGGAGCTTAGGCCAAGAGCAGGCAAAAGCGACAGTGATCTTTTGCGACAATAGCTTAGCTATTGCATTGTCAAAGAATTCGGTGTTTCATAAGAGAACGAAATCAGAGAATTGGTGAACAATGGAGAAATTGTCCTAGAACATTGCAGGACACAAGAACAGGTTGCAGACATCTTGACAAAGCCATTGGATCAGAAAAGCTTTGAATTTTTGAGGAAGTGTCTGGGTATGACCGAATGCCCAGCAGTTGAAATTAAAGGGGAGTGTTAAAATTATAATTCCAACTGAGCGCACGCGGGTCAGCAGTCAACGGCGTGTCAAAACCACCCAGCAGCAAACCTGAAACCACCGGGAAGATATCGCACCGCTTTTGGCTTAAGGAGGTTTCCGTACGATGGTGCTCCGATGCAGACATCTGGACAACTGTGACATCATCACCTGACACATATCGGAAGGTAACTTTCGGTCAACTCACCCCTTCCGATATTGATTACACCCGTCCGCTGAGCTCCAGCATTTACGTCCGTTGATTTACCAAAGTTGCACGGTGGTGTAAAGTACAGTCAGAAAGGGTGTTCCGATATGCAACCTCCACCGTTGGATTAACGCTAAGTCTGTCCGCCGTCTGATCGTGAGGAAAGTACACGGGCCTGTTGACAATTAAATATAACCCATACCCTATGTTTATTATTATGTCATATGTTTGGTAATGTCTTTTAATGTTTCTTACGGCGAGTTAATACAAAGTATGGGCATAAATTTATGTAAGTTTTTTTTTATTATTATTACGAAATGTATGGTATACGTTTTACCATGTGCGTTGACTCTATGCTAAGAGAGAGTTGCACACGGGAAAAAGAACCTGAGTTCGCAGCAGCAAAGAAAACAGAGGGTCTGCAGCACCTGTGAAAAACACAGAGATTAATTTTGTATTGCAGGGGAGGAACGCACAGAAGTGCATGAAGTTTTTGGCTTGAAATGTAAAAGGAAAATGCAGCAGCAGTGTAAAGATTTATTTTTGTCTTGGTAATGTAAGAAGTAAAAAGGAATGCACAGCAGTGCAGGAGTAGCAGTGAAGTGAATGAAGAAAATCAGGAGGTTGTTTTATTTCAAAACCATGTATTGTTTCACAGCAGTGAAAAGGTAAATCTGTAACTCCCTGTAAGTTTTGTTTTCACACAGCAGTGAATGTAAATGAAATATTTACACACAGTGGTGTAAAATTTCATAGGAGGAGCAGAGTAAGTTTTGTGAAAATGTTTTGGTGAATCCCTCTGAGTAAAAGATGATGAATATGTAAGTGTTTTTGTTTAATGAATAGAAATCATTTTATGGTGGTGCAATACTCTGCTCAGTAATTTATTTTTAAAAAGACTTCTCTGTGCAAAAAGATCCTGGAGCAAAGGAAACAGAGCATTGCCTCTGTGTTTTATATTTTGTGGTTTTGGTATTTTCCCATTGCAAACAAACAAAAAAATACCCAACATGACGGCAGTCACGGTTTATTCAGGTTTAACAAGAAGCTTGTTGGCCAAATAATGCGGCGGATAACTCACAGCTCGGCCTTGAACGTGCTAAACGATTCACTAGAAAGCAATCTTTGCCTTGCACTGTCAACTTCTTTCCAGCGGCTATCGATTCCTATGCAGCGTGCGCAGTTGAAGGGAGACTAAGACGGCTCTGGCGTGATCCTACTTGGCTTTCTGGTTATATATATACTCACCAGCAGGTCTGCCATTCAATGTTCAGTTACTCTCTAGCTATCTACTTTTTGGAGTGCTATCAATATTTTTCAAAAAGTCACCTCTAGAGTTCTGGTGCTTGCAATTGCTTGGAATCGATTTGAGTAGTCCCATCAGTGTTGTTCTATCTAGTGCGGTTGCTATTTGATCCATCATGTCTAACTGTCAGAAACTAGCCGTTACCGTTTTGTTTCTTGCATCACTCCTTCTCTTTTGTCTACAACCTACCCACTGTGTAAGTACGATATCTCTAGGCCATGCTATGGACGACAGTCGCGGAGACAAGAATTTGAGCGAGTTAAATAGCGGATTGTTTCGAAAACTGAACAATATACCGGCCAGAGTTATAGTCGTAGCCAAAGAGAAGGCCAACGACGATTTTACAACAGTTCAGGATGCTATCAATGCAGTTCCAGCCAACAATACGAACTTAATCGTAATTCTTGTCAAGCCCGGCATTTACAAGTGGGTAACAAATGAACCCACTCGGTTTCATTAAATGATATGTCTCGGAACATTATAATCTATCAGTGAACCAATGCTTATATGCGGCATAGATTTCACAGCATACGATCCATTATCTATCTTTCTCCGTTTTATGCATATGATCCATTCAGAAACGCAACTATAGAAAATGGGTTTATTCGGCCTATTCCTGAGGGAAAGGCATGCAGGAAATTCACTCTTTTCTGGTGCATAGATGCCGCATCAATTTCGGAAATCTATTTGTCATCAAACTTTTTCTGAAGATCAATATAATATTTGATACAATATTATAGTTATAGATTAAATTATATGCAGAGAAGATGTTTTTAGGATGGGAAACTGAAATGTGAGTGCCTTAATGTGAACAGGGAGAAGGTGACGATACCTGCAGAGAAACCATTCATAATTCTGAGTGGCTCGGGCGCTAACAACACCTTCATCACATGGAATGATAATGCGAAATCGAGTGGGGGCACATATTACTGCGCAACGGTATCTGTGTTCGCTTCAGATTTCACCGCTAGATATATTACGATCCAGGTATTTCGTTATTTAGACACAGTATAATTTGTGATGTCATAGTCATGAAAGATGAGATTATTGAAAAGTATATAGCTGTGGCGCAGAATTCATATGGTCCGGGCGATCAAGCTGTGGCGCTGAGGATTTCGGGAGATCGTTGTGCATTTTACGGATGTCACTTTCTGGGTTACCAAGACACTGTCCTGGATGAGAGCGGCAAGCATTACTTCAGTAACTGTTTCATTGAAGGTGTAATCGATTTCATATGCGGTGATGGACAATCTGTTTATGAGGTAAACTAAAAACTAATGATGATTGTATTTTCTGTTATGCACTTCACAGATGATAAACACTGTTAGTGGTTGTTTTTTCGCAGAGATGCCATCTACATACGATCCCTCAGTTAAATGGCGCAATTACAGCTCAGAGTAGATCCTCTCCGGGTGAAGAAACGGGCTTTGCCTTTTTAAATTGCAAGATTACAGGGGTTGGTTTAATGTACCTCGGCAGGGCTTGGGGACGTTACTCGAGAGTAGTATTTGCTTACACTTACATTGCGGACATTATCTTTCCAGAAGGATGGGATAATTGGAAGGATCCCACAAGAGATTCGTAAGTTACTGCGTTCAATCTCAGCAAGTTTAATACACACGTCTATGAGTGGTTTAGAAGAATTTTGTCCTAATAATGTAATTGTTTTTAATTGTCTATGTGCAGGACTGTGGTTTATGGACTGTACAAGTGCTCTGGACCTGGTGCAACTAAGAAAGGAAGAGTTTCATGGTCGCGTGAACTAAGTAATGAGGAGGCCGCACCGTTTTTGAGCAAGAGTTTCATTAATGGGGAGAATTGGATCAGGAATACCATATAGTGTTGAGAGAGCTATTAATTTGGCTCCACAACGTGGCTGACATAAGATTCCACAATTGTCTCTCTTTTAAAAATATCTCGATCGCTCCGGAATGAGAAGTTGATATTTAAAGATTAAGCTGCCTCTCTTGTCTCGAGCAATCGAAGACAGCAAAGAGGAAACAGGTCCAGCAGTCGATGCCTTTCTAGAATTCATTGTATCATATCTCGGGCTTAAATTTGAAGGTATAGGTACACACCTCGGAGAAGATGCGAGTCAAAATGCCTCATTTCGTTTTTCGGGAATAAATCTTATTTTGTAGTGTTCACTTTCACAATTCAACGTATATGCTGAATGCCTCACCCGTCGTCCACCGTGACTCTTGTTATGAATTATGACTCCCTGCCTTAATAAAGATGGCGAGCAAATTATTTTGGCAGATTACACTATGTGAAAGAGTCGAATTTATTTTGGCGGTTAATGCTAAAATGAAATAGTGTGCACAATGTATGTTCTTAGCAAAAAGTAATAGTTGGTCACTTGGTTTAAGATCTTATATAATATCGTATAGCACTTTAAAGTACACATTTACGCCATCTCAATGATAGTTGGGGAAAGCTAAATCTTAAGACTCAAGTGAAGCCCTGCAAGTTGCTGTACCCCCGTCATTCAGTTAGGAATGACATTCTCTTAATCTTACGGCGTCACTGTGGTGCATCGTATGTCTTGAAGTGACCTTTAAACGTTTCTAGGTTGTTGATGTCATATGACCACCATATAACCGGTCTTAACCATATATCTCATGGCTTGGCACCGAACCTGGTACGTTGCTGTGGAATCTCGCATGGGGTTCATGAGGTCGTTTTTGTTAGAACATTAATCACGACTATGGGCCGCCCACGGTTCACACCTCAGTAAGTTAAATGTGACTCTACAGGGATTAGTCAGAGATCGTTTTAAGACGGTGGAGATTAGGGGAGTTTATTATTGATTCTCTTTCATATGTATCTATAGATAATTATATTCAATAATGAAATATTAAGCTCTTTGATAGTGTCTTCCTATGTTGCCAGAAACGAGAAACGGAAACGAAACGAGAAATGACATCGAGACAAGAAACAAAGTTTTGAGGTTTCGCATTCAAAAAACAAGGAGAGAGAAAAAACATTAAAATTAGTTTAAAAACTCATTTACTAGAATACCAAGTATTCCAAACCCATCTTTCTTCTTAGCAGTTTTGTTATGTTAACTAAAATTCAACAATATAATAATGAACTATTGCCTTTAGCATGCAACAAAACAAAACACCAACATCAAATTAACAATTTAATGAAAGTAACTAAATACCTAGAAATGCCATCTTCCCTTTTAAGTATATGTTCAGTGGGGATTTCTCTCTGTTGGGAACCATAGATTTGTGTATTTAGGTGGATAGATGGGGAAAGATATGTGATCCGCTCGTACAAAGGATTGTTGGCTATAATAAGAAGAAGTAAACATCTCGGTTATAGAATGACCATGTGATTCATTCCGGAAAGTTGTGGGGATTAAATTCTTCTTCCATTCAGAGACATACCTATTGGACCATCAACAATTTTATTCAATAATTGTCTAACATAATTAATAGTGCCGAACTGAGATTTTTCCATTAGATAGACATTCCAAATTTGCAGGTGTCACAAGTTTGGAGGTTTCACAATTTCAATCCATGATCTATACAGAATGAAACTAAAGATATTAAACTCTTGACATTAAAATTAAATACCAAATCATTACTTCAATCATTGAAAATTTATTCATCACAAATTGTTCCTCTATGCTGCGCAATTGGAAAATGAAACTAGTTGTCTGTCTGCATGTCGTGCGTTTTGCGCAATGCTTTTTTGGGACGAGTTAACCAGAGTTTCTAAGATGTAATCAAGGAAAATCCAGTGATGACTAAACCTTGTGGCATAAAATTGTTGTAAGAAAAAATGATCCATTGTAGGAAAAAAAAAATCTAGCACCAAAAAAGACTAGAATGACGTTGGGAATGACGTTTTCCGTACCATCTAGTTTTTAATGCATTTTTATGTAGAAACAGTGGTAGTCATCCCATTTCTGGTAACATAGGTGTCTTCTACCTTTTCTGTCATGATATTAGAGCCATAGTCGAGGAGGGCTCGGTGGTGTGAAGGTATCAAGGAGCAAGATTAGATCTGTTTGTGAAGAACGGTCGATTGTGTGTCATGTGGAGCTTTGTGAAGTTGTTTGTTGCAATGTGTTGTACAAAGAGAATTGTTGGCTATTCGATCCCTTGAAAAGAAACTGTTGGATGAGCCATGGTGGATCATAGAAGCTGATTGGAGTAGTCGCTAGGGTAGAGTGATAGAAGCAGCCGAGTTCAATGCAGGTGGAGTTATCTGCATGTGGTGGAGCGTTTTGGTGCCCACCGTAGGGAAACTTTTCCTATTGTTAGTGTTGTGAAAGGAGCTGTGTGGAGGCATAGACAAATGTGTGGGAACGTTGTGGTGCTGTGTGCCAGTTGTTGGCTCAACCAGTTGCAATTTTCTCTTGCCGCCCAGAAAACTAACCATTAGTGAAGTTAATCATATCACCGTGGAGGGTTGGCTGCGTTGAACGAGTCCAACTGTGGTGTTTTTTATTGTTGTGACATGTCTGAGCATTGAGGTGTGCTGCAGAGAGGCAGTAGAAGAGGCGTTATGTTTGAAGTGTGGTAACACTAGAGCGTGGAGGAGCCTAGAGGGCCGGGGAGAGTCAAGGGCTATAGACGCTATTTGAGCAGTGTTGTTCTTATCGACTCACAGAGTCCAAGAATGGTTTGTGTTGGCATGTAGTGATTCTCATCGCTGGAATTGTTGCATTAAGTTTGACAACTTGTTGGAGCACTGTTGGGAGAAGATGCAAAGTCTTGATTGCTGTTGGCTCTGATTGGATGAGCTAGTGAATTATTGACTTGGCATTGTGTGGAGGAGCCAGCTAGATTTGGTGGAGTTTTATAAGGCAAGGTGCTTGAGTGAGTGTCTACACATATGTGGAGCATTATTGATGAGCGCTGAGGTATTGGTCGAGGTAATAGGTGTAAAAGTGGATTGATCTTAGCTGATGTGTTGAGCGTGGAGCTGCAACCCGTGGACGTGTATTAGGGAGTCAAGAAATGAGTGGGATAATGTTGGATATTGATCTTTTTGATGATGCATTTTTAGAAAACCTATTTGGAAGTATTTCTGGGCCTAGCAATATTTTTTATTCAGGCAATGTTTTTGAGTCACAAGAACTATTAGATCAACATAATGGTTTTATTGATTATCATAAATATCCAGACCTGGAGTCCATTCCATATGAGAGCAAAACTTGCTTCTTTGTGAACCAAATTGCTAGTAATGTGATTGGATCTGATTCTAAGATTTTTGCAGCAATGGAGGATAAAACCATGGATGTTGTTCAGAGGTTGTTCATGTTTGAAGATGAGTGCATTTTGGTGGCTCCTCGTGGAAAGTGGGGAGAACATGAATTAGATTACCTTGTACGGGATCTTGCATTGCATCCCAATTCGGAAAAGGTTGCTGATGTTAATTACGTAAGCAAGGAGCAAAGGAAGTTCATGAGGAAATCCAAAAAGGTGAAGATGAAACTGCACCAACAAATGAACAAACATGGACCCTTTAGCAAGAAGAAAAAATGAAATATATCATTGTAAGCCTAGTTGAGACTTAAACCAGCAGGAAAGTAAAAGTTTAGGTCGTCGTGATTAAGGGGAGGTGTTAGAACATTAATCACGAATGCGCAAACGACGTTACCCACTACTTTTCACACATCAGTAAGTTAAATGTGACTCTGCAGGAATCAGTCAGACATCATTTCAAGACAGCAGAGATAGGGAGAGGTCATTATTGATTCTCCTTCATATGTATCTATAAATAATTATATTCAATAATGAAATATTAAGCTCTTTGAAGAGTCTTCAGTGTTTCTATTAGTTTTTGTCCCCATGATTACTTGTCATCATTCTCATTCAAGTTCTTGAACACGCTTGACGGATCACCAAACCCGCACGTCAATTCTTGTGTCAAATCTGCACTTCAATTTCTGCAAAATCAATATGTCCTATAACAAAGCAGCTTAATATAATCATGGCCAAAGAAGAAAAAAAGGACTGAAAATGTAGAGTTTCGTGGAAAATTTTCTAGTCCATCACTTCAAATATTCTATGGCAGCGTGGAAACAATGCTTCATTTCCCTTCCTCGAACTTCTTTTCTCATCGTCTCTCTTATTTCTTGGTTTCAAAATTGAAAGTGCAAGCTCCCACGTCTTGGAAGATCTGAAGGGCATCTTAGTGCTAAAAAGTTCTATTGTGAAATTTAACAATGACCGAAATACTACTCTGATCTTCGCTAGATGTGAGGGAGCGCCTCGATGCCACCATCACTAGTCTTAAAAGCATTGGAAACCCCCTGTGGGCTTTTCAGAAATCCATGGCTCCTATTTTCAAAACTACCTGATCTAAAGCAAATAGGGGTAGTTTAATTGTTTCAGAGAATTTTCAAATATATATATTTTTTATTAAATTTGGGGTAGGAATTTATTAAAATTTGGAAATTTTCTCTTAATTTTTTTCGAATATGCAATCCATTTAAATTTTGGAGAATGAATTTTGAACCCAAAAAATTTAACCAAAAGATTATTTCACCAAATTTCATAAAAAAACTCCAAAAATTAAAATAGGTAGACAAAGCTAAAGAAATATCATGAGAAGTCTCGATAATTATATATTTTTGGAAATCCCCATTATATAATAAAAGTATAAGAATTTATATATATATATATAAATAAGATTTTAGATGATGAATCCATTTCTACCCTAAAAAAAAGTGATTTGTAAACATTTTCAGCGTAAATTTCTTCAGAAAAAGATCATCTTATTTCCTTAAAAATTTCACCATCACGCATAATTATGGCATTGGTAGAGAACTATAATTTAAATACCCCATAATCTTTATTATACCTATCGCAGGCATGGTATTACCCATTCAATTTTTCTTTTACTTGCATATTAGTTTACCTTTGACCAAAAAAATTTGTTTCTCTTTGACCAGAAATAATTGCCCCTTATCCATAGTTTAACATTAGGAATTCAATTTTTGTTATTTTATTATAATTTATATTTATTTATTTGTAAAGTGATTGGTTGAGTTCTTATTATGGGCTCTTTAATAACTTCCATTATGTTACTTAATAATTTTTTGTTTTCAAATTTATTTCCACTTTATGTTTATTTATTTTTATTTTTCTAGTATTTCCATTTGAATGAATTCTAGTTTTTTCTCCATATTTCAACTTAAGATAACTTATTTTTACCTAACCCTAACTATTTTTCTGAATATGAATTCTCCAAGAAGGGGATCAAGAGGGTAATTTTTGATACCTGAGATAACAGAGGAGAAAAAAAAAATAAATGAAGGGAATATTTATCTGCTAATAGGAAAATAAATGAAGGGAATGTTTCCATGCTAATAGGTCAGATGGTTTAGGAGCTAAGTCTAGTGGTGACCAGATAGCTATAGATGTTTTGACTAATAATTCTTAGAAGAGAGCATCTATCTTGTGAGCAAGAGCTCGAGGGGAGACTTTGGCTTGAAAGAAAGTCTCAAGGTTGGGAGGAAAATTATCAATGCATAGTTGATTATGGTTAGGGAGACCACGGTGAAAGAAATATTTGAAATCTAGATAAGCATTAAACTTTGAAATATGAAATGCACTGTTAAGAATAGGGCTCTGAATTTCTGTAGAAATTGGTGGATTGGAATGTTACAATAGGGTTATATTTAGTATTCTGAACTTAAAAACTAAATATTTTGTCACACAACCAGAGAATGGATTTCTGTTGAAGGTAAGGAAAGGGGGGCATTACTGTAGAAAGTTAAGTTAGAATTTAGACATATTTTCTTACTAAAAACTCTTGAATGAAGTGGATGTAATACTCCTAGCAAAAAATTATAGAGGAAAAACCGAAAAAGGTCTAGGAATTCATTACGAATTAAAATTTAACAAGCATGACACTCTCTGTAAATATGAACACTGAAGAAAAGAAAATTCTGCTGAAATAAATGAAATTTCGAAGAAAGAACATCGGCATGAGCTTAAATAGTTTCTTTCCATAAAAAAAACAACCTCGTAGGGATTAAAACTTCCATTCTCTAGATATGAGCGAAAAGAGACAGAAATGACCACATACAAGTCTGTTGTATTTCCAATTATGGAGAAATCGAAATAAAACTATAATTTGAAATTTGGGGAATTAAAAAGTAGCCACTTTGCAAGCCCATGCAAAAATAACTGCAGAAGAATCCAAGTTACAATACATAAATGGGAATAAGCTTCGAACTATAGAATACATATACATCCATAAACATAGTTGGGAAATAGAAAACTATCAATAAATGCTGAAGTATCAAATTTAGTAAAGAAACGAAAATGCATGAAGTTGAAATGTTAAATCTGGGTAAACCCCTAATTTCCTAACATCATAACAGTAAACTATAAATGAACTGAATTGTTTAGCTAGACGGAGCATGCATAGTATACCAACTAAATGAATGCCTTAAATGCTAACAAGAGTGAGAAAATTATTTAAGAATTCTCATGAAAATTAATCAAACAGAACCCTGAAGAGGGATAATGTATAGAGACCACAAGACGACGTATATTGTTATCAAATAGATACATAGGACTCAGAACTTCCGAACCATAAACCATCCAACCAAGGAAATTATAAAACTACATCTTAAATTGCCTTAGCAAAATAGTGCCCTTCATGAGTAGGCAAACCAGAATGTTACTTAACAAATAGTGACAACTTCGTATTTGAACCAAGGAAATAAATACTAGCACCAAAAAATTCAATACTTTGTGCAGAGTCCAAAGCAAAACCATTACTAACAAAACTCTTAGAAATATCCATAACAGGCGATGAAAGCCTACGAACTCGTAAATCAGAACTCAGCAAATATGAATATACATTCATCTTACCTGGTAAGAGGAAGCAGCTTTGAGTTGGCAAATGCACTGACTAGCCTGGCTTTGGCAGGGTTAGACTGGGAAGGCTCTTCGTGCCCTGGACACAACCCTCGGCAACAATAGAAAACAAAGAACACTGTTAGAAAAATCTAAAGCCTGATGCTATAAAAGAACTGAAGCAAGAAGAGGGTTACATAAGCCAGAAAATAGCCAAATACTTGTATAAGGGAGCCATGCGAAAACCCTCCAAGAAGAGTCAACGTCGCTACCTAAAGAACTATGCAACCAGCTAGAAACCACAAAGGTCTAGAGGCTGTATGAGGGAGATGAGCCATCAAAGGGCTGAGACATGAGCGAACCAGAAGGAAACCACAAGGCCAAGAGCCAGAGCTGAGACAAAGATTTTCTACTAAATAGAATGAGGAAGGCTGCGATTGACGAGGAGTACATCATTCACCGAAGACAAGGAGGAGGCTTGAGACCTTATGATAGGGTAGGCCAAGGAGAGTCATCGACGGGGCACACCTATCCGTAAAATGGCAGACAACTGGAGAACAACCTGAAACCTCCAGTAGAAAAGCTCCCGCCAACACTTGGATTGGGAATCCAAATACATGGGCTAGGCTTAATTATGATTAATTCGCACCAAGTACATTATGTATTATAATAAATGTGAATGCAGTTAAACAATAATAGGGTAAGGGTGTAATAGATAATATCCTCCGCAAAGTACAATTTTATTATTAATCAATGAATAAACAATTAAATAAATAAAAAAAATCTCATAATGTGAATTTATGTTGTGGTAGAAATTATGGTATTTTTTTTTAAGTTTTTTGGTTTTATGGAAAGATGTGACAAGTGGTATCAGAGCACTCAGGTTAGAAAGTTGAGGCCCCTAGAAATAAATGATTAACAATGTTTTTGGTTTACATAGTGGAAAAAGGAAAAGCAGCTAAAATGAGGAGGACTGGAAACACACATCATAGATCCATGACAGGTTTAGGACCTGTATCTTTTCAAGAAACCAACCCTGAGGTATTGGTACAATTAGGAAAAGAACCACGCAAGAGAACACTACAATCCTGGAAACTGTGCAAGAATTGAAGGATGATATGGCACAGTGGCGGATAGATAATGAAAGGTTGATGCAGGAACAAAACAAGATTATGAAGAGTTTGTCTAATAAACAAAATCAGCGATAGCCAATTCTTAGCCCAGAACACGGGCTTATGACTGGTGAGTAAGAATTTTTCTTGACACCTAATCTTCTGGAATATGAACAGTCATCAAGAAGATGAACTGATCAGTCACATTCATGTGTATATAACAAGAGCTACCCAATGAAATATACGTATCAGTTTTTCTGGAGTTACTCATGGCCTGACATGGTATCAGAGCACAAGTCCCAGGTTCTTTTTCTGGCGTGCCTTGTAACTCCTTTGTCATCTGTCCACTGCCTTCTGCCTGACATGTGTTAAAATATCATGGTATGCGCAGTAGATTCGGCAACTTGATTCACTGGCTCCTGACAGTTTAAACGAATGGCTCCTGACATGGTATGAGGCTGCGGACGTTGAAACCCTTGATTTTTTGAAACGCATATGGTATCTGCGTTTTCATTTTTGGTGAATGAAAAAGTCTGAATACCATGGTTTTTTGAAAACGTTGTATTAAAAAATATTTGAAACGTTGTATGACTGTGGTATGACATATTCATTTTTTGGTGAATGACAAAGTTTGAATACCATGTTTTTTTGAAAATGCTGCATTAAAAATATTTGAAACGCTGTATGACTGTGGTATGACATATTGTAAGCGCATAATCCATTCCATAAGCGTACTGAATCTATATATTGTGGAGGTAAATCCACATCCACGCAAGAGTTTACTTCAACGGAACGCATTTTCACAGATTCTACTACTTTCAAACGTTGCATCGAACCACTGAAAGTTGGTGTTCATTCGCCCTGTTTGACACACCAGAGCTATCTGTTTGGTCAGCATAAATGTGATAGGTGTCAAGTGAATGGTTGCATATATAATTTATGGCCGTCTACAAATCTGGACTTTTCTCTTCCAATACAGCATATTGTCAAGAATGTAAGAATGTACCGATCTGTAAACAAAATATCATCACTTAACTTTATAAATATGAAGCAAGGTGATAATTTGTGTTTGCATTTGATTTATGCCTGTGTTGGTGCAGCGGAACAGTAAAGGGCAGTGTGTTGAAGCTTTGGGCAGCATTTAACACAAAGCGCTCAACTGTTTATGTATATGATGTGATACATATTACAACGTTTAAACAAAGCATTCAATTGTTTATGCAGTGATATATATGTGGTGATCAGGATTCGTCTCAGAATAATTTTTTTTAGCAGCAAAAGTTTTTCTTTCCCTCCACAAAAGCACATTCTTTTTGCCATTAGAAGTATTATTCTATCAGCAGAAGCTATTTTTTTTTTACAGAATGCATTCAATCATCTCTATGGTGGGAATAGTTCTCACTGGCAAGGAGAACTATCTTGATTGGTCCCAGATGATACAACACACCCTCATCTTCAATGAGTTGTGGAAAGGAGTGTGTCGGAGAAGGAGACAGTGACCCAGAAAAGCCTACCTCAGACAAAGAGCTCGCCATTTGGGAAAACAAGAACAACAAAGCATATGCATTAATCACAGCATCTGTAAATAAGGAGGTGAGTCGCCACATTTCATCATATTCAACTCCCTTTGAAGCTTTAAAAAAGCTGAAAGAACTCTATGACTCACATTCTGCACTTGAAGTCGTCCAACTTATGATTAAACTCTTCACTCTTGAACTGCAAAATAATGATCCTATTGCTCTTGCATATGAAATAAAGTCTATAATGCATGATATCAAATCCACTAAATTTGAGCTGGATATCTCTCTTATTGCTTTTCTCAAGGCACTTTATCCTACATACTCTAATTATCTTGAGTCTTTGCAAGCAAATGGAAATCTCAAAGATATAACCTTTGACTC
>APFE031076635.1:92202-103302 GCA_000404065.3 Pinus taeda | reverse complement strand
TTTAATAATTATGTAAACTCCTAATATATATTAACTAATAATATGAATAGCTCATAATAATATTAGAGAGGAATGAGATGGATCGTTGAATCCATTTGAAGAACCAAGTAATGTTTTGGAGGGAAATTAATTAAAAACCTGCAGAGTTAAGCTCAGGAGGGAGTCGCATCACATAATGGCAGAAGGACGAGGAAACCCAAACTAAACCAAACCATAGAGAAATCGTTTAAGAGTGGCATAAAAACCAAGCGAAAAGAAATGAAGCACTAATGCTCATCAACCATTGGATCTTTACGATCAACTGTTAGGGTGAGATCGCAGGAGCGGAGCAGAGTTTAATATCACATCGTAGGAAAGCAGTGGAAACAAAGAACCCCAGCCCCAAGCCTGAGTGATTGTGATAATGCAATGAAGCGTGGACCGTTGGATCACATAGTTGATCAACGACGGGGATCTAATCGCCGATCACATATCAGGTAAGTTAAGTGACAACGGTAATGGAATGTCGACATGTGAAGTTGCGATCGAGCGATTAAGCGATAGTCAATAGCGATATATTGGAGATTAGAGTGATTGGAGATCAGGATGTAAAGGAGCAGCACGCAGAAAGGCTTCAGGGAGCGTCCCTGACAAAGTTATAGATGCGGTTTATAACATTTGAGTTTACAAACCCAGCGTTATTGCAAATCAAAATTGGAAGGGTTCATGAGTAGTATGATCGCAAAGGAGCGATTGCGATTAGCGATAAAGCTAATCCTCAGAAACTGTGTAAAGGCTTTGGAAAAGGTAGAAAAGGTGAGTTCGCATATGTTTATGTGTATTTTTTTATAAATGGATTAAAGCGTGATAGAGGGTTTTGTGGTTAAGTCCGGGATAATCAAAGCTATAGTGTAGTAATTGATTATATGTGTGGCATAAGGATTAACAAAGGTTTATAAGGGTGAATGAATCCCGATATCAAAGTTAAAGAAGGTTATGTTGAGTTATAGAGGAGAAAAATAGAGAGGAATGAGATGGATCGTTGAATCCATTTGAAGAACCAAGTAATGGTTTGGAGGGACATTAATTAAAGAATTTGCGGAGTTAAGCTTAGGAGGGAGTCACATCGCATAATGGCAGAAGGACGAGGAAACCCAAAATAAACCAAACCACAGAGAAACCATTCAAGAGTGACGTAAAAACCAAGGGAGGAGAAGTGAAGCGCTAATGTTCAACAACTGTTGGATCTTTACAATCAACGGTCGGGATGAGATTGCAAGAGTGGAGTGGAGTGCAATATCGCATCTAAGGAAAGCAATGGGAACAAAGATTCCCAGCCCCAAGTCTGAGCGATTGCGATAATGCGATGAAGCGTGGACCATTGGATCACATAGTTGATCAATGACGAAGATCTAATTGTCGATCGCATATCAGGTAAGTTAAGTGATAGCGGTAATGGAATGCAGACATGTAAAGTTGCGATGGACCTATTAAGCAATACTTGATAGTGATAGATCAGAGATCGGGATGTAAAGGAGCAGCGCGTGGAAAGGCTTCAGGGAGCGGACCCGACAAAGTTATAGATGCAGGTTTATAATATTTGAGTTTACAAACCCGACGCTATCGCAAATCAGAAGTGGAAGGGTTCATGAGTAGTATGGCCGCGAATGATCGATTGTGATTAGCGATAAAGCTAAGCCTCAGAAACTATGCAAAGGCTTTGGAAAAGGCGGAAAGGGTGAGTTCACATATGTTTATGTGTATTATTTATAAATGGATTAAAGAACGATAGAGGGTTTTGTGGTTAAGTCTGGGATAATCAAAGCTATAGTGTGGGCATTTCTTATATGTGTGGCATAAGGATTAACAAAGGTTTGTAAGGGTGAATGAGTCTCATTATCAAAGTTAAAGAAGGTTATGTTTAGTTATAAGTCCTGATAGAAAGGGAATGAAGGGTTAGAGTATAATTGGGGCTTGATAAATCATTCTGCATAGGGATTTATGAAATGGGCCTTAGACCATTAAGTATTGAAGATTTAACTCCTTCGAGAGTTAAAAATTCCTAGGGATAATAGAATTTGTGCATGATCTGTGTACAGTGTGTGTATTCCTTTGTTTCCTACATCAAATAACTATATAAATATTATCAAACACATTTAAGATTATTAATAACTATATGAATAACTATATAGGATTATTAATAACTATATAAATATTAACAACCAGATTATTTATATATATTATTATATAAATATTATATTCATAATATAAACTGCTAATATATATTAATTAATAATAAGAATAGACAAGAGAAACATAAATTTGACCATGATTGATATTATAAACCCAAGTTAATAATAAACCCAAAGGATTAATACTAAAACCCCAAGAGATTATGAACCGAAGAAAAAAATGTTAAACCCAAGGGACTAATATTATAAACCCAACATTGGTAAACCCTAATACAAATATTAGAAAGACAAAAATAAACATCATTTATTTTCATGGTGAGAGAATCCTTGTCACAATGTGACATTCAACCATGGTTGGCCATGGTTTCCTATGATTGATAATGGTTGACCATGATCAATGTTATAAACCTAAGCGAATAATAAACCCAATGCATTGACATTATAAACCCCAAGGAATAATAAAACTAAGGTATTAATACGAAAACCTGAAGAGTTTATGAAGCCAAGGGAATAATATTAAACCCATGGGACTAATATTATAAACTCAACATTGTTAAACCCAAATATAAACACTAAAATAAACATGGTTTATTTTCATGGTGAGTCAATCTTTGTCAAAATGCGACATTCAACCAAGGGACTAATATTATAAAACCAGCATTGGTAAACCCAAATATAAATACTATAAATACTAAATACAAATACTCAAATAAATATGGTTTATTTTAACTGTGAGACAATTCTTGTCACAATGTGACATTCAACCATGGTTGACGATGTTTGGTTATGATTGAGAATGGTTTACCATGATTTATATTATCAACCAAAGAGAATAATAAACCCAGGGGATTGATATTATAAACCCAAATGAATAATAAACCCAAGGGATAAATACTAAAACCGAAGGGATTATGAAGCCAAGGGAATAATATTAAACCCATGGGACTAATATTATAAACTTCATGTTGAGTAAAGGAAAATATCAATACTAAAAACACTAAAATAGACATATTTTATTTTGATAGTGAGACAATCCTTGTCACAATGCGACATTCAAACATGGTTCACCATGTTTGGCTACGATTTATATTATAAACCTAAGGGAGTAAAAAAACCCAAATTTTGATATTATAAACCCAAATGAATAACAAACCGAATGGACTAATACTAAAACCCCAAGGGAATATGAACCCAAGGGAACAATATTAAGCCCAATGGACTAATATTATAAACCCAATATTCGTAAACCCAAATATAAATATTACAAACAGTAAAATAAACATGTTTTATTTTCATGGTGAGACAATCTTTGTCAAAATGTGACATTCAAGCATGGGACTAATATTATAAACCCAACATTGGTAAACCCAAATATAAATACTACAACACTAAAATAAAATTGGTTTATTTTGATGGTGAGACAATTCTTGTCACAATGTCACATTCAACCATGATTGACCATGTTTGGCTATGATTGACAATGGTTTACAATGATTGATATTATAAACCAAAGGGAATAATAAACTCAAGGGATTGATATTATAAACCCAAATGAACAATAAACCCAAGGGATTAATACTAAAACCCCAATGAACAATAAACCCAAGGTATTAATACTAAAACCCCAAGGGATTATGAACCCAGTGGAATAATATTAAACCCAAGGGCCTAATACTATAGACCCAACAATCATAAACCCAAATGTAAATATTATAAAGATCAAAATAAACATGATTTATTTTCATGGTGAGACAATATTTGTCAAAATGGGACATTCAACCATGGGACTAATATGGTAAACCCAAATATAAATATTACAAGCACTAAAATAAACATGGTTTATTTTCATGGTCAGACAATCTTTGTCAAAATGCGATATTTAACCATGGGATTAATATTATAAACCCAAATATGGTAAACCTAAATATAAATACTACAAACACTAAAATAAACATGATTTATTTTGACGGTGAGACAATCCTTGTCACAATGCGAGAATCAACTATGGTTGACCATGATTGATATTATAAACCTAAGGGAATAATAAACCCAAGGGATTATGAACCAAAGGAAATAATATTAAACCCATGGGACTAATATTATAAACCCAATATTGATCAACCCAAATATAAATACTATGAACACTAAAATAAACATGGTTTATTTTGATGGTGAGACAATCCTTGTCGCAATGCAACATTCAAACATGGTTGACCATGGTTGGCTATGATTGAAAATGGTTGATCGTGATTGATATTATAAACCTAAGGGGATAGTAAACCCAATTTATTTACATTATAAACCCAAATGAATAATAAACCGAAGGGATTATGAACCCAAGGGAATAATATTAAGCCCAAGGGATTAATACTAAAACCCCAAGGGATTATGAACCCAACAGAATAATATTAACCCCAAGGGACTAATATTATAAACCCAAATATAAATATTGCAAAGACTAAAATAAACATGATTTATTCATGGTGAGACAATCCTTGTGACAATGTGACATGCAACCATGGCTGACCATGATTGATATTATAAAAATGAGGTAATAATAAACCCAATGGATTGATATTATAAACCCAAATGAATAATAAACCCAAGTGATTAATACTAAAACCCCAAGGCAATGCAAACAGAAATAAGACCCAATGACTTACAATTTGCTTCCCACGACCAATGACCAACTGCATTCCCTAAGGTGGCCCTTGCCTTCCTAGGACGCGACCTACACTGTACGGGCAACTACCCTCCATAGTGGAACCACTCCGGAAAACACACCCTGAAACATAAATTTTGTGTGCAGAAACCCAAACACTAGAGAGTAGAGGGGTGATCCCTATCAATGAACTCGATCATGGATGCACAAAGAAATTCAACAGACCATACATATATGTGTACACACCAACAGAAAAAGAGGACAAAAACCAACCTTAAAATAGGTCTTACCAAGCTTACCACAAAATGGGAGCTCTTCTAACACAAGTCAACAAAGTCCTTGTAAATAATTCCTTCTTTTTGAGCCTAACTCTCAAGGGCTTGATGGAATGGAACAACAAGAGCCACATAGTAACTATGGAATGGATTTGCATGTAGCATGATATTTTCGATATAATGGCACATAAAGGAAACATCTTGGGATGTGGCACTTGAAAAAATTCTAAACGACTTACAGAGTTGAAATATTTTTGTAAGAAGTATCAATACTTTGCCCAAAGAGGAATATTCCCCATGTTGAAGCTTAACTATGTCCTTTTTACAGTCAATATTCTTAAGGTAGACATTAGGATGAAATCTCCCTATGTCACCAGTATGGAACCATCACATTCCTCTCTTGTCCACCTTCTCTAGTAGAAAACAATGTAGGACTGTAAACTACCTATATAATTATTATTATTTTCGAATAAGTTAAGTTCCAACATTCAATCACCTTGTTGGACTCATTAGTTTTCTCTTTTTTCTTAAAATAGCCCAGAGTTACATGCGGACCACCAATAACTATCTCTCCTCATGTCATTGTTGAATAGAACGTCAAATACCCACCTCCCTTCCAATCAATCAACTGCAAATGTAAACAAGATTATTCAACACAAAATCAACTTAGAATAATATATGGCTCTAAGATAATTGGAACCATCATAAGAAAGTCAATTTGAAGAAAAGTGTGAGATTCAAACGGAAAAGAACCAAAAAAAACAAAGAAAGTTAAAACAACTTGAAAAACTTCCTAGTGTATTTTAAAGGAATTACCTGAACAAGAATTACCAAGGGAAGGAACATTAAAAATGATAAGGCTACTAGTAATTACAATCCTCCTTGCGAAAAATATAGGCTACTAGTAATTACAATCCTCCTTGCGAAAAATATTTGAGAATTAGGAAGGAAATGATGAGATTTAAATATAACAAATCCGTAAAACTTATAAACTTCCAAATCCATTTTGATAAAATTGAATATGTAATTTTTAAATTAAAAGATATGCATAATTTTGAGAATGCTTAGATACAAAATGGTATCTGCTAATTTCGGTTTCCACTGAAAGCTAACATAGAAGTGGCATGACAAATGAGAATGGATCATATCACATGCATGGCTCGATAAATTAGAAAGAGAAAGTGGCGGAGTTATAATAGGGAAAAGAAGTCCATTTCGGTAATCCATCAAGTAGTGATGATGGAAACATATACACTACGCCTGACGCACTAAATTCTTTTTCATTCCTTCTTTTTAATAGTTTGATAAAGAGCTTAGAAATACTCTATGATTCTTATTAGTCCCTGCCTGGGACTATTAGCGTTCGATACGCAGTCAACTGGCTATTAGTTGATGTGTTGACCGCAAATATGTGCCGGCTATTTACTACTTAACCAAAGTTTACCTGCGCAATTTCCTCGCAAAAAAAAATTATCCTAAGTTTTTGTTTGGAGGTCTTATTGCCAGCCTCACGTCGCCCGATGTGCTCAACTTGCGATTTATCCTAAGTTCGTTCTCCCTGCGCTCACTAAGTTTTCTTTGCTGAACTCAAGTTATCCTAAGTTTTGATGCCAAAGCTGAATACATCGCTTTTGTTGGTCAGATGGCCGTAGAGAGGGTATTCGGGGCAACATAACCGAGCGTCCCAACAGTTCGGGTGCTGTAGTGGCTTTTCTCCTCTTCTTCTTTCTTCAACTTGGCCAGACCAAAATCTGCCACAAGAGCATTGAGATTGGAGTCCAACAGCACATTTGCAGCTTTCACGTCCCTGTGAATTATGCTCGGCTTGGCGAATTCGTGCAGATAAGTTAAACCCCTGGCTATGCCCACTGCAATTTTGTAGCGCTCCGGCCATGGCAGACATGTTGATTTGTGCGGATTGAAGAGACAATCGGCCAAATTGCCGTTCTCCATGAAATCAGAAACAAGAAGCTGTTCGCTAACCTGCCCCTCTTTGTCGAATTCGATGCAGTAGCCTCTGATAGGAAGCAGGTTGCGGTGCTTAATCCCGCTGATGACACGCAGTTCGTGGCCGAAAGTATCGTCTGTTTCGATCTTTGTGGAGTACTTTAACCTCTTCACGGCTATTCGCGTCCCGTTTGGCAGGATTCCCCTGTAGACAATGCTAAAACCCCCTTCGCCGATCACGTTCGCCATCGCGAAATTCCCCGTGGATTCTTTGATCTCCGACAGGCTGAAGAATTTCAGACCTGTCGTGGAGCTCAGTAGTTCGTATCTCTGCATCAATTTCATCCGTTTCGATTTCCAGAGACTGGTCTTTCGTCGATTTAAACACAGGCAGATGCTTAATCCAAGAACCAATATTCCGACTGCGGGAATTATGGCGATAAAGTACCATTTCAGAAATCTATTTACTCTCTTCGGTTCCGCAAAGGTTGCCAACGACGATACATTCTGTACGCTTAGAAGGCAGTAAGCGGCATCCGGACCAAGACCGTCGTAACAATTAATGCCTCCTGCGACATAAATCAACAGAAACATTGGGCAATTGGATTTTCCTCCGGGTTCTTTGTTCAGCGACCTGAGCGTCATCCCCATGGCGCCTAAGCATTTATCGCACTGAAAAATCCCCGTGCTAGATCCGTTGCAATTCAGCTTCAAGCCCGTCGTATCCACCCTGCTCTCGAAGGTCGTTAGATTGTCAATACCGAGACAACTAGTAAGGGGATGGCATCTGCATTCACACTTGCAACTCAAATTTGCACCCTCGGGTAGGGACTACCGCTACGGCAGTAGCTCCCTTGTTTCTAAGTAAAGCATCACATTCTGGAGAGTTATTTTAACATTCTAAGTTTTTAGAGTCACGCCTCAAAACTCAAACATATACTTCCTAATTTAGTGCAGATATTTGTTAGTTGCGTCCTTTACTCTATATTTGTAGGTTAATTATAAAAACTAGGATCTTGTCGCATTGAAACAAAGATTTTGGCAACTTTGTTTCTAATTTTCAAATTTTGGGTTGAATAAATAAAGCAGTGTTACAACCTTAAATCAGGCCATATGTTTGCAATTAAAATCTACTTTACCTCTTCAAGAAATCATTCATTGAATTTTGAGGCAGAACTCAACAATGTAATCCACACGTATATATATGATAGGTTGAATTTTTTTAATGAATACAAAAAATAAAGTTGTTTATTATATCGATAATATAATATTTTATATTTATAATTTATTTTTTATTTAATGCGTTGATTTTAATTTTATTTAAATTAATGTAATTATAGAAATTAGATAATTAGTAATGGTTGATAGGAATTAATTTATTATAAATATCAAAATACTATTTCATATATATATATATATATATAATATATATATATATATTATAAATATATAATAAAGTTTTTCTGTTGTATGTTGTTGTTGTTGAACATATATGCATATAAAAAAAATATTACAAGATTTTTAACTACGAAGAATCACTTTCAATTTATATGGAGATTCTTCACTTTTACATAACATTTTTTATAACATCATGACATATATTATAATATCATGGCTTGTGGATACCACATACCCAAAACCATAAATCATTTTATATGACACATTCTCATATTATATATATTTTTAAATCAATTATTTCACTTGAAAAAGTAAAAAGAATTTAACTACTTTTGAGATAAATCTCAACCATTGATTTGTGACCAAAAAAAAAATTGCAAGTCAAAATTCTATTCATTTGTAAAAAAAGATGTATATCAGGATTAACAAAAAAGAGGCGGTCTCATCCCGACTAGGTTTGTTGACCATTATTCGTAGCATATGACAGAAGAAAAAGGAGACTAAGGACATCATCCATAACCAAGAAAGCCAAAGACACTAGAAAACAAGTAACACAAAGAGAACACTTGTAGTCATGCTAGTCATCCAACATGATGGAAGTTGGGTTGTCTCGGGCTATCCCAGGAGGAGGCGAGGGACTAAAGGAGCATTGGACATGGAATTTGAAGTGAGCCATCCAGGATTCTACCTTCTCCACCTTCTCCAATAGCAAGTTATATCCACACCAGACCACCACCACTCGTTCTCGAACCTTGCACTGGAAGTAGTGCATGCTATATAAGGTGGCTACCAGTTCAATATACTCCTCTCTTTGGATCCATTCAACCGTTTCCAATTACTCCAACTGGTATTGTATTAACTCTCGATAATTCTCTAGACATCAATATTGAATTTCCCTCACACTGGGTGTCGAACGCTTTGCAGACACTTGCCTTCCCATGCCACTACGTCGCACGCCACCACTCTATTATGCTTGTTGTGACTGCTTTCCATGCTGCGTCATCAAGTCACCACCTCCATGACCACCTCGCACGCCAGCCACCCTTCGTTGGGAGAGCCCTACTATCTTACCAACTCGGCAAGCCCCTGACGCCTCCACTATTGCATCCAAAGATTGTATTTACGTTTCTAAGTCCTTGTGTCCAGTCGAACAAGGCTTTGCTAGAAGGGAGGACCACCCTCACTGTGGAGATGGGCGCATATGATGCAGGAGCATTGGATGAAGTACCAAATTATATCTATGTTAGCTTAGGGGGTTACTGGTATTACTAGGAAGTTGGTTTCCTAAGGTCGATTTAATGTGTTTTTTTTATAAGTTATTAATAGGTTTGAATTGTAAGTGTTCTCGAATGTTTGAGAACCTGATTAAATCTAGTTTGGTGAGATTTTGTAGGGATGAGAAATCCTAATTTAGGTGTTAGTTAGAGGTTTGTGGGTCATTGGGGATATCAAGATCTAGTTGAGGAAAAGGCGGAACTGAATCATAACCAGCTCAGAATCCTATGTACATAAGATATATTCGAAGAATGTAATAGAAAAAGGGGGGGAAAAGGGAACCGTAAGGGCCAGACAGAGAGGGAAAAAAATAGACCCGAGGCACTTGTAAGCCTATGGGCAGCGTAGGATTCGAGGACCGTGTCTGTTTCTCACAGTCTTAATTTGGATTATTTGATTTTGATAAAATATGATTGTGGGTTTCTTTTAGTTTGATTTGAGTTCGTTGATTTTCACAACATATGTCGTGGGTTTCTTCTGGTCTCTGAATTTGGTAATAATAATGTGGGTCTCTTGAAGATTAATTTGGGTTCTCTCGTTTTGATAGTTTATGAGGAGGGTAGCTTGTAGCTTGATTTGGGATTTTTGAGTTTGATAATCTTAATCTGTATTTTGATTGGCGTTAAATGATTTTTTGTTTGAGGATTCATTTGGCGTTTTATTTTAAACTAACTTTGTCATTGAGGGCCATGAGTATAAAACAACACTGATGTTGGATAGTAATTGCTACACAGTTGAATTCCCTTGAGATCTTTGGATGGTTTTAGGAGATCCGTTCAGTCAATGGCCATTGTCATTTTTTTAGCCATTGGCCTCGTGTATCCTATGGTTGGGCTAAACATGTAGCGGACCTATAGATTTATAGTATAGAGGATGGGTGCTATATTTTCTCTGTACTAGAAAGGATAACAGGGAGGAGGTATGAAGGGATTAACATTTGGGACTGAGAATTAAGGGTTTCGAGTCTCGTTGTGTTTGTCGATGTATCTCTAACGCCATCTTCATGTATTATAGGAAGGACCCTGATATTTTGTCTTGTGCTGACACAGGGTTTCCCCAATACCATTCTGACCTTCACTACTTACCAAGAATTCATCTTGGTTCCTCTTTTCCAGAAATGTCGGGATGGAGGCTAGGTTAACAATTTTCCAATTCCTAAGATCTAAAGATCCATCTAGAATGCGCATCTTGGATGCTTGTAGCAGGATAATTAAGGAGGTTGAATTGTCATAAGGCCCGTAGCAGCTTACTTAGAGGAGGTCCAAATTGGTATGAAGGTTGTGCAGCCTTAAGGTTGCATCGACATACTTGTTAAACCATCAACGATATTTTCAATACTAGAGTCAAGAACACAGGAACCACCGACACCATT
>APFE031076635.1:62861-91065 GCA_000404065.3 Pinus taeda | reverse complement strand
GTCGCATTTTCACTCGGTGAGGGGCGCGCACCCGTGCTGAGGCCCCAGGGTGGTACATCCTCCCCCACCGGAAATCATTTTCGCCCTCGACAATCCTCCACGTCTAAGTATCCTCCTCTCAAACCTCGCAATCTTCCTCTTCCACCTCCAAAGTGAGTCCTTCGATTCCCAACTCTCCTCTTCCGGTGCTTCCTTCCATCTGATAAGGTACTCCCGTTTCTGGTGGCAACCAATCCCTGTAGTTATGAAGTCCAAAATCTTCTCCAACTCCAAGCCTGAATGTCCACTATCCCAGCTGGTCATCTCGGCGGTTCAGCTCTCTCTGGATGGTATGAATCAAGCCTGCATCTCTTCAACTGACTCACATGAAAAACTGGATGTTTCATGTACATATGGTGCGGAAGCTCCAGCTTGTAAGCAACCTCCCCCACTCGCTTCTCCACACGAAATGGTCCCTCATACTCCCGTGTCAGTTTGGCGGCCGTCCCCTTGGCTGGCTGAAACTACTCCCCGGTAATCCTGAGAAACACCATATCTCCCACACTGAACAGCACATCCCGCCTTCCCCGATCAGCATTCTTCTTCATTCTCCTTGCAACATCATGCAAGCGCAACCGTGCCAACTCCAAGGTCTCCTCCCATGCCTTCATGAATCTCTTTGCATGAGGACTCCTCATACGACCTGTAGTCTCAACGATGTGTGGAGCAACCGGCATCTATCCATTCACCAACTCAAATGGACTGTACCCCGTCGCAGAACTCTTTTGAATATTGTAGCTAAACTGAGCAATATCCAAGAGTTCAGGCCAATTCTTCTGATCAGCCGTGACATAATTTCTCAAGTAGTCCTCCAGCAATGCGTTGATACGCTCGGTCTGCCCATCTGTCTGCGGATGGTAACTCGAACTCATCAGCAACTCTGTCCCAACTAACTTGAACAATGTCGTCCAAAATCTCCCTGTGAATCGTGGATCCCTATCCAACACAATACTCAACGACATTCCCCAATACTTCACCACGTTCTTAAAGAACAACTCGGCAGTATGCTCAGCTCCACAAGGTATCTTTTTTGGAACAGAGATAGCATACTTGGAAAAACGATCAACAACGACCATAATCCCATTATACCCCTGCACCTGCGGTAACTGAACAATGAAGTCCATAGAGACCCTCATCAATGGCCTCTCCAGAATAGGTAAAGGCTGCAACAGTCCCCCTTGCCTCTGATTATTCGATTTGTCCTATTGACAAATGATGCACGTATGTACATACTCCTCCATCTCCTCCCGCATCTTCTCCCAAAAGAACCCTCTCTCCAACAATGCCAAAGAACGACGCTGCCTTGGGTGGCCAGCCCATGGAGAATCATGGCACTCCTTCAAGAGGTGCCTCCTAAGACCAGATGTCTTTGGAACATAGAGTCGGTTTCCAAAGAACAAGTAACCGTCTCGTAGAAAGAACCTGCGTGTCTTTCCTTCCCTTATCTGTTTCACTATATTCTCCACCAAAGTATCGGTTTCCACACTTTCCTTTAGTTTGTTTTGCATCTCTTCCGACATCTGAATCTGACTTCTACTCCTTGCTGCCTGGTCTTCTCCCTCCAATGCTGCAAGTTGTCCCTTCCTACTAAGGGCATCTGCTAGCACATTGTGTCTACCCGGTCTATACTCAATAGACATGTCGAACTCTGCCAAGAAGTCCTGCCAACGATCTTTCTTCGCAAAAAGCTTCGGTTGTGATGTAAAATAACTCGCTGCAACATTGTCAGTCTTGATAACAAAAGGCTTCCCAATCAAATAGTGCCTCCATACATGAAGGCAATGGATGATCACAATCATCTCCTTCTCATGAACCGGATACCTCCGCTCTCTATCCTGCAACTTCCGACTCTCATAGGCCACCGGATGCCCATCCTGCATAAGAACTCCTCCTACGGCAAAATCTGAAGCATTAGTGTGCACCTCGAACGGTCTCCCGAAGTCAGGCAACTTCAGTATCGGTGTTGTAACCATCCTTCTCTTCAAATCATCAAATGCCTTTTGACATTTCTCCGTCCAAGACCACTTCTTGTCCTTTTTCAGTAGGTCTGTCAATGCCGATGTTACCTTGGAGTAACCTTCTACAAACTTCCGTTGCTAGTTGGTCATGCCCAAGAACACCCTCATATCATGGACATTCTTCGGTTCAACCCAGTCCTCGATAGCCTTCACCCTGCTCGGCTCCATCCGTATGTACCCCTGTCCAACGATGTGCCCAAGGAACGGAATCTCGGTCCGAGAAAACACACACTTAGACTTTTTCAAGAACAACTGATTCTCCCTCAGTGCCTCGAAAACCATCGCTAAGTGCTTCTTATGATCCTCCATGTTGTCACTGTAAACCACTATATCGTCCAAGTATACCACTACGAACAAGTCCAAGTACGGTCGTAGAACATCATTCATCAAAGTGCAAAATGTCGCAGGAGCGTTGCACAACCCAAACGGCATAACAAGGAACTCAAAGCTACCATACCTTGTTACGATCGCGGTCTTCTTCTTGTCTCCTTCAGCAATCTGCACCTGATAGTAACCATGCCTCAAGTCCAGCTTGGAAAACACTCGGGCTTTCGCAAGCTTTTCGAAGCAATCCGCAGCCAATGGCAAAGGATACCTGTTTCTCACCGTCTGCTTGTTCAATGCATAGTAGTCACAGCACATCCTTAGCTCATTGCTATCCTTCTTTCGCTGGAATAATACCGGAGCTCCATATGGGGACCTTGAAGGTCTAATGAAACATGCATAAGCTAACTCCTTTAGCTGCCATTTCAATTCCTCCAACTCAGGCCCTGATAAATGATAAGGTGCTTTAGCTGGGGGTTCCTTCCTTGGTTCAAGCTCAATGCTATGGTCCACCGCACGCCTTGGTGGAAGCTTCTTCGAAAGCTCATCAGGCATCAAATCTGCATATTCGGCAAGCACATCAGAAATCTCAGCTGAAATAGGCGTCCCCACTTCATCACCTTCGACTGCCTTGAACATCACCGCATATGTCTCCATATCTGATTCCTTCATGGCTCTCTCCAAACTCAGTGCAGAAACATGCTGCACCTTGACTTCCCTCCTTTGGCTATGTGTGGGCAAAGTCCAAGTTCGTGTATGTCCAACCAGCACCACCTCATCACAGAAGGGGACAACAATAGCCTTGTTGCCCTTCAAGAAATCTTGTCCAAGTATTACATCGAAGTCGTTCATCTGCATCACTGTGAAGTCCAACTGACCCGTCCACTCTCCTATCTGCACTGGCACTTCGTGTGCCAAACCCGTCACCTTAGCCTTAGAGTTCACTGCCTTGACCTCCATGTTCGATGTAAGGATCGTCAATCCGACATCTCTAGCCAACCATGTCGTCATGAAGTTATGGGTGGCCCCTGTGTCCACAAGAGCTTGAGTGGTCTTTCCACGAACCATCAAGTCTACGAAACCCAGACTGTTCATCCATGATTTCTCCATAACCTGCATACTTTTCCGTTCTCGTCACTTATCATCAAGCCTCTTCAACCCTGAATCAGCTTTCACCGCAGCTTCAACCTTCCGTGAACCTGCTCTGATACCACCTGTCACGCCCCCAACTCTTTTTTCCTTAAGTTGAGCGGGTGCGGCACTGACTAAATGACTCACCCTTTCCATGGTTAACTGTTTTACGAACTACGCCTTCACTTTCAATAAAAACTTCACTTGTTAAATTATAATGTGCGGAATTCCATTATAACATACATGATAAACATAACCGAGAACAACAACAATCCATGTATAAAAGATCTTTTTATTATAGATAGAAATTTTACAACATGACCGGGAGACTACGCTCAACCGGCATTTACAACAGGGCGGGCACCCGCCCGTGCAAGAGCGCATGGCGATCTGCCCGAACCTCACCCAAAATACAAGAGCATTCGCCCGAATGGTGGGCGCGTCGTGCCACCGTGCACGCCCAACCACAATACAACCAACGCCCGGCGCTCACACGGCGTTCACCTCCAACAACGGGCGGGCGGGTCGCCCTACGCCCACGCCCGATCATTCACCCGACGGGCGGGCGAGCACACCCGCGCCCTGCGTTCCGGCTCTACCGCGCTTCACCGTCACCCGCAATACCATGTCTGGCCGCCCGACCGACGGGCGCATGCCTCCTATGCGACCTACGGTTCTCGCCTCACCTACTTCGCACCAAGACTTGTGCGTGTAGAGCGATGTGTGTCTTCCCTCAAATCACCAACTCGTCCATTGGTTTATACGCTACGTTGGAGCGGGTAACCGCCCAGCCGACCCGCCATCCGTCGTTATCCAACTTCGCACGCCATCGCCCGGTGTGAGGTCGGCCTGCCCATCATGCGGGACCGCCCACCCGAGGTGCCCATCGTGTAAGCTCCTCCCACGTCGGCTCGTCGGTTGGCTTTTCCCAGCTCGCCATATAAACATGCGATGCGCTTTCCATAACTGCGCGCTCATCTGTCGCGTTTCTTGGAGCACTCGCCATACTTAGTCGCATTTTCACTCGGTGAGGGGCGCGCGCCCGTGCTGAGGCACCAGCGCGGTACACCTGGCCACTAGGCTTGCCTCACCAAAGGTTGAAACTTCCAGCCACCTAGGTAGGGCTCAGAGCTAGCACTTCCCTCCTCGAAGGAGAAAAATGCACCTTACCAAACTTGCGCTACCCCAACAAGCTTCCCACCCTAGGCTACTGCACATAAACTCACTATAATTTTGAAAATTTGGAAGTAGAAGGGTCGAGAAATACCTGACCCTCCCCAAAGCACTCCAAGGAGCGCCTTGCCAATTGCACCAGCAACAGGAAACCACAACAAACTTCAAGGACCTAACTCCCTTCACCACAGAACACATAAGAAACCATATATTGAGAAGCAGAGTGTTCCAATTATAGTCCCAACAACCTACGAAGGAGCACCACGCAAAGAGCTGGCGCCACCCCCAAAATCACCGCCAACTATACCACCTCCACCAACCTCCACCAACCTCCAAGAAACTAATAACCAACAACTTCCAATTTCTAAATGAACCAGAAATACAAACTAGTCGGAACCTCTGAAAGTCGGATTGTGCATGCGCAAGAAAACACACGATACGACTCCCCTTGAATTCTTTCCTATTCCTTCACTACCATTCCAAAAGCATTTTAACGGTTTTATTAATTTTTTTTCTTCCATTTTTGCTTCCTGCAACAAAAGAATCGTTGGTTGTTCCCTTTTTACCATATCCTTGAATGAGAGGACTTTTGAGGGCCCTCCCATTCCCCTTAAATTCCATGAAAGGATATTGATCATCTGGGGGTTAGAGTTGTCATTGATCCACCCTTTATTGTTCCTTCTACTCCTTTTGATCTTGTTGCCTTAAGAATGTCTGATGTTTGAGGTTGACTCCCTAATTTCTTGTTATGCTCTGCCTCTTCATTTCTAAGATCCTTATTAGAGTGTCTTCCTTTCTTTCTAACATGGCTTCCCATATCCTGCCTATTCTTCTCCTCAATGCCTTGATGTGCCTGTGTCATAGTTCTGGTGACGATTTTTCAAGGTCCTTCATGAGCCTCTTTCTTCCCTCTTGCTTGAGGGTTTCGCTAACCAAATGGAATAAAATTGACCCCCCTTCCTGATTGATATTTTTGGTTGCCTGCTTCTCATTCTCATTGAATTCTCCTACCTACTCTTGGATTTCCCTTCTTCCATTGGTTCCCCTTCAATAATTTCTTCCTCTTTTTCAGAGTGGTTCTCCTGGGGATCTAACAGGAGGCTTCAAGAGATTGAAGGGCCCCAAATGGGTTCGATGAAGTGGATGGACTCTCATTATTCTGGGGTTTTCCTGTTGTTTACTTGAACTCTCTTGTTTCCTCTCTTTTCCTGTGTTTTTCATTAGCCTAATTGGTCTCCTGGTCCCTGCTGAGTTTTTTTGGATCTTCCACATGAGCTTTCTTACAATCCCTAGAAAAATGACCATACTCATAGAATATCCTACACTTAAATGGGAGTTGTTCATAATCCACAATCTAACAGTGCTTCCAATTCCCCATTGTTAGAATAATTTCCATAGGGAGACCCTTCTCTAGATCCACTTCAGCACAGATCTTGGTGCAGACAAACTGACCTCCCTTGGGCTTCACCTGATCTATGTATTTTCCTACTCCATTCTCAATTATGCTAAGACAATCATTGCTCCAGTAAGACAAGGGTAGTTCAAGAAATTTTACCCAAACTGGGATGGCAGTTGGGATGTCTTCTGAAGGATCAAAGTCCAAGGTCCATCTATTCAATTAAATTCCTTTGTTGCCGAAGAAATATGACCTATTTGAGAAGATGATTTCCTTGTCTTCCTTTAATTTGAATAGAAAGTTGAAAAAACCATTCCCAACCGTAAATTCCAAGATTCCCTTTCATCTTCTCTTTCCAATTTTTCTCTGTCCAAAACTCCATAGACTTAGGGGAAGGCCACATTCCTATGAACTTCCCGACAAGAGCCCAGTCTGAACATGAGAGGGATGGTCTACAAAAGACCAGGGTCATTGGCACTGAGGGGATCGCCTCTAGTCTTCTCATGAACTTCGAATAATTTTCCTTCAGTTTCTTCTTTTGCAAGGGAGTCAAGATCAAAGCTTGAAAGGTTGCAACCTCATTGTGAGAAGGGGGAAGATCTTCCTTTGGGGAAGCCACTGTTGAAGGAACAACCAATTTGAGAGCGAACACAACTATGGTTTTCATCAGAGCTTCAAAGCTCCGTCATATAGCTCAAACTCGCAATAACAATATATTAAGTAATATTATTTTACACTTAAAATTTATATGTAATGTAATATCATTTTAGTTATACCATCGTAAATCCATCTTAAGTCCTTCTAGGCACATGATAATTCCAGAATTAAGATGGATCACGTTGGTATAACTTCACGGAAATAAAGTAATTAAAATTAAAAGAAATTATTGTTTCTCTTATAAATATTATAATAAAAAAACTTAATTAAATGGCATTGAATATATACTACGTATCTATAATCTAATATCTATATATATATATATACTAATTTAATGTAATTAAGTGCCATTTTATAATAATAATAATATGTACTTAGAATTTAAGTTTTACTAAAAAAAAATATTTTTAGAAAAATAGAATTAATATTTTGAATCTATAAACACAGTTTTGCAAAATGTAGTATCATCACTATACAAACCACACGTCCCTCAATATGTTGAAATATTATGTTAATAGTTAAAATGGTAGTTTAATGGCTATCCACATTAATTACAACATAAGCACATTAATTAAAACACATTTTTAATGAATAAATTTAAATTTAAAATTTAAAACTCTTATGGTTGATTATTGTAACTAATTACATAAATGGTTCATTTTATTCGTAGAAATATCCTAGTATTGTTTTTCATGATATTTATTAAAACCAAAAACATCTTTTGCAGAATTGCATACATTATAGAGTTGCATACAACAACACAAAGAAGAACAACACGAAAAACCTCTCCCACAACTCATACATATCCACTCCTTTTGAATCTGTATGTTGCAAATTTAGTTATAAACAAAATTGAAATATCAAACCAAACTATAGGCATTGACCTTTAACTCTAGGCATTTACCTTTGCTAATGCTATACTTCCTACTTTCCCGGCCTGCCATTATCCATGTTTTGCCAATTAAATTGGTTATATCCTCCATTTAATGTTGAAGGAAAACATATAACTTATGTTAAAGCTTCACTCGTTTACATTATCGGCTAGCGAACGGTAAAGTCAACGAGCATTGATGCTTTTATGTTTATAAATGTCATTACATTCAAAACTATGCAAGTTACGTTAGACTAATTAGAATTTAAAACATGAACCATTATTTAGAACTATTACCCAAGTGTACATATGATATAATTTGACCTACACGTTCTAAACAAATTCGTACTCATTTTCTTTCATAGTTTTAATGTAGAAACATATTTTCTCTAAATCACAAATAATTAGATTGATAAGTTTATAATTGCAGCTCGATGTGTACATATAAGATAACAAAAAATGATCCTCCAAAGGCTCGGATTAGATTGTGCACATACGTTTCAAGTCTTTTGGTTGATGAAAAGCTTCTAAGTACTTGGCCAATCGTTTCCAAAGCTGTGTACATGAGATTGCCATCTCATTCTCGATATGAGTGGAATCGCATTGAAAATTTTGAACGATAGGAGCCTTATCTTAGTTTTAATTAGAACGATTAATAAATTTTCTTAAAAGGCATATATGTTTTAATTAAACTAAAAACAAACAAAGATGATTTGCTAAAAAATATTCACGCACGTAGTTTAATTAAAATGAGATAATCGTGCCTATTTTGTAATCTTAGTTTTCGATCAAAGTCAACCTGAGATTTTACAGCTCTCGAACGAAATGAAAATTCCGAACCAGATTAAATTTCATCATAAGTTCGTTAATGGGGAGAATTGGATCAGGAATACCATTAATGGGGAGAATTGGATCAGGAATACCATATAGTGTTGAGGGAGGTATTAATTTGGCTCCACAACGTCGCTGACATAAGATTCCACAATTGTCTCTTTTTTAAGAACACCTCGATCGCTCCAGAACGAGAAGTTGATATTTAAAGATTAAGCTGCCTCTTTCGTCTCGGGCAATCAAAGACAGCCAAGAGGAAACAGGTCCTGCAGTCAATGTCTTTCTAAAATTCATTGTATCATATCTCGGGCTTAAATTTGAATGTATAGGTACACACCCAGGAGAAGATGCCTCATTTCGTTTTTGGGGATGAGTCAAAATTGTATGTTTTGAAACATATATATGTAAAGTATTTTATATAGTCCAGGGTGTAAGAGGTCAAGAGGAGAAAAGATGAGAAAATAGCGGAGAAAATTGTATTGGGCACTCGAAAACAAGGTTTTACAAGGAGTTACCTGCAACTCCTGTGAAGCGTAAATCCCAGTAACGATTTTTGTTTTAAATAAGTGAAGGAGCCAAATCTACCCTGTGAATGTATTTCATGTATTTAGAAATATAATCTAAAATATAGTTTGTTAATATATGTTTTTGGAAATTTCACTTACGGTTTTTACTACACAACCATTGTGTTTTACTTTGTTCCACTTAAATTTGTGTTTTACTTTGTTCCACTTAAATTTTTGTGTTTTTAGCTCCATTTTAGTTGCTATTTGATCACCGCAATGGAAGTTTTGAGGGAAAAAGTCCTCCGCCCTTAATCGTGCAGCTGTTTCTGAAGAAGGCAACACAATGGACAGAAAACTAGGTGCCCACTTCTGAGTGCCAAGATCTGGAGGCATTTCGGAAGGCTCAAAGGGCAAATGGCCCCACTACGATCTTCCCTATTGGCACTGCCACTCCTACCAATGCGGTTGATCATATCACTTATTTCGATTATTACTTCAAAATCATCAACAACGAGCATACAACAAAGGTCAAGGAGAATGTGTAAGTTCCCCATCTAATTTCATGCTTTTAATATTTTATGATATGAAATGTGTCTATATTTCTTATATTGGTGTGATGGTCTCACTCGTATTGCAGGGGTAGGTCGGAAATAAATAAGAGATACATGTACTTCAAGGAGAAGATCCGTGAGGAGAATCCCAACATCTGCAAGTAAATGGCGCCATCGCATGACGCAAAGCAAGACATGGTTGTGGTTGACTCTGCCCAACTTCTTGTATAAGAAAACTTCAGCTCATTGAGTCGGTTCGACTTACTCTTATTGTTATGTCATCTACAACTATATCTAGCTGGAAATATGAAGTATAACAATGTGACCAACTGGTCAACTTTGTTGTTAAGGAGGAAATCAAAATTCATAAAAAGTTATTCGAAAAAAAAATTCTTATAAGGAAACTAGGTATCTGTTGTTCATATTGATATTCAAAACTCTTAGATTGGGAAATGGAGTTGTCTATTATGCGACTTTTTGGAGATTCTGGTGACGGAATCTGGCGGAAGAAATCGAGGTTAAATCTTGATTTGTTGCAGTTAAAATGGTTTTTTAACTGCATATTTGGATTCAGCACCCGGAAAAACCCCTAGGAGGCTTTGATTGTGCAGAAACAATCAATAAGAATAAGTCAGACCCATTCTCTAGGCTTTATTGTCGGATTGAAGGGCATGTAAACTTAACTTGATATTAACAACCTAAAAATATTGATTATGTGCACTTAACTTTCACCTTATCTCATTAGTACTTCTCACATATAATAATTTCTAATAGTTATATATATACTATATAATATATATAATATATATATATATATAATATAATTTATATTTGCAAATTGTATTTTAAGTTTTTATTGAATTAATATTTTAAAAGAATTAATTCAAGCTTTATATTATATTATAAAGCTTTGGGAATTTCATCTCACCATGAACAAAGTACATTGTTGAGCCTACTCTTTCACTATGGTTTCTTGTGCTTCACTAGTATCATCTTGAGGACAAGCAAGGTGAAAGGAAGGTTTATAGTTGTTTTAACTAGGAAATCAGTGAAATTAAGGAAATTGTGGAGCAACGTGGTGAGGTTGGTCCTTTCGAAGATGCTTGCAATGATGAAAAGTTGTTGAGGTAGTTCAGTAAGTCTTCACGCTATGAGACAAATAAGGAGGAGCAAGACAGTTCTAAAGTGGAAAACGATTTGGGGGATTTCTTGCAAAAATTCTTAGTCTTTCTCAGCGGAATTTGTTTTTTTCTCACAAAGATTTATTGGATTTTCTCTGAGATTACATTGGATTGTGTCTGGCGTTGGGTAATGAAAGGTAAAAAGGAAGAAAAAGGTCTTTTGGTGCGTAAGGGAAAAGAGTAAACGAGCAAGGAAGAAGTTGGGAATCATGGAATCCTTCATTATCAACACTCATCCAAACTCTCATTTCCCTATTACCTGAGCATCAGGGCGACCCCCTATTGCAGTATAGAGGGGAAGGCCACCAGAATTTTAGGAGGGCCATCATCACTAGTGCAGCGCATAGATAATTGTTGTGGGTATAGTTGAAGAACACAAGAGAAGCATCAATAGAGGAGGTATGTGCAGACGTCCCAAGTTCCTCGTCGAGTCCAATCCCTTACCCTAGGTTAAAATTCATTCACATTTATGTGGGAGGAGTTCCACTAGATTTGTGTCGAACATGCATTTTCGCAGACTTAAAATATGTTTAGGAAAACACAAAAAACATTTAGAGGTAGCTCTAGACCAGGGTTTCCACATTGATGAAAGGATAATATTGTATCTCTTCTAGCCTATTGGTCCCCCAAGCATTTTGGTTCTGAGGATTATGCTTATATTCTTAGGGAGCTTGTGAACAAATCAAAATTCAAGAGGGCGATTGAATTCTTTGAGTGTGCAATTTCTCATGAAAAGTGAAGAAATTAGCAAGGGAAACTGTTGAGCATTCTGATTAGGATTTTGGGTCGCCATGAGAGAGTGGGACTTGTAGGGAATGTCTTTGGTAAAGCCAAGACAAAAGACTATAGTAACACTGTTTACACCTTATCTGCTCTCATTAGTGCTTATGGTCGTAGAGGTATGTGCAAGAAAGCTATTGTTATCTTTGAGTCAATGAAGAGGTATGGTTTTAAGCCAAACCTTGTTTCTTATAATGTTGTCATTGATTCCTTTGCTACGGGGTGTGTGGATTTTAAGCAAGCCTCAAAAGATTTTGATGAAATGATCCGAGAAGGAGTTCAACCTAACCGGATTACATTCAATTCTCTGCTCTTTGGCTATGTCTGAGGGGGTTTATGGGAAGACGATTATGTAATGTTTGAAGAATTGTTGTATTGATGAATTGTTCTAGATATTTTCACTTACAATTTTCTAAAGAAGCTTTGGAGATCATAGAAATGTTAAGAGAAAATGTGTACAACATGTGGATCGCAAATAAATCGGCACTTAAGAAAACATAGGAGCATATGGATCAAGGATGTGAAGTGAGTAGATTTAGATGCAAAGAATTAATAACATTAATTAATCAAAAAACAAGGCCTACACAAAATTAAGTTGAAGGTTTAACACCAATCCTACAGGAAGCTGAATCTCCAGATGTAATAGATGAGAATTGCAAGATTGTTAGCAAAAAGTCTTGGAATATGCGAGAAGTCTCCTTGATCAAACTAATGATCTACATTTATGATGGCAGTGAATCTCAACATGATGTTATTACACAATTTATCCAAGCTTTCTCTAAAGCATGGGATTTAATGGACATTGTTGGTCATTTAGATAAGGAAGCGACATTTGTTAGTTTTGCAGGTGACAAAATCTTCAACACTATTGAAACATTTGGAAGAAGTTCCTTCATAATCCCATAAAATCAAGCATTCTACTAGAGTAGGAGATAAATATCCCACTCAAGGGTATAGGTTCAAAGAAAGTAAATTTTAAAGAAAGCCCGATGGAAACTGAATCTCGCATATAAATCCAACAAAAACAAACACCATCCCACCACAATTTGAATTACTGAATCTGCCTTGCTGCAAAACAGAGTGTGTTCGAAAGCATGGAATCCATGAAATCATTAAAATCATTAGTGGATAAAATACACAATTTGCAATGTTCATGGGGAAAAGTTATATGTGAATCCACAACTTACAATTCTTATTAGGAAAATTTATCCGTGAATGCATGACAAATAGTGTAAAGATAGCTTTGATATAAAATTACAATAGATGGAAAAAATGGAAAGGAAAATATATCGACGACTCCTCTAACCCCACCCTTGTTGCACCCTTTGCATCGTTGCTCGTAAGTATCCCGAACAACTCCAACAGTGAGGCTTGTAAAAACATTGTAGAGTCCAGTCTTGAGCTTTCGGCGGTCCTTTACACCTCTTGATACAATTGCTAATTATTAACATTAAGACTTAAAATTTCACCACTTGAATCATACAAAATCAACGCCAAGAAGGTTTTTTTTAATGTAAATGATATATGAATATTAAAAAAATATATATTATTGTATTTAATAATAATAAATTGTATTAACACTTTTTTATATTTGTTTTTTTGATTGAATGAATTATTATTTTTAATCTAATTTACATTTAATAGTATCAAGTAATTCCTCTCCTTTAATTTCTTAATAATTTTTTATTTTTATATTTAAAATATATACTAATAAATTATAAATCTTAATTGAGAAGAGTAGTGTATCTTTTTCAATAAAAGATAATAATGGTAATTTGTGGGCTTTACTTTTAATTAAAAATAATATGTACTTTATTTTATGAATTATTTATATTTAATATATAAACGAAAATAGATCTTAATATATTCCATTTTATATTTAAATATATGAAATATAGGAATATAAAAAAATGGAAAAAGAAAACAAACATTTTTTAATCATTTTAATGTTAAATAAATTTGAAATTAAAATAGTTTATATTTTTATTTTTAATACTTTTTGAAATTAAAGAAAATTGAGATAGTTTATGTTGTTTTTTTTAAGTTGAAATTTTCTATTAGTTCAAATCAATGATACATCCTAAAATTTTGGTTTCATTCCTTCTAGAGAAAGAAATAAGTGCAAAATAACATCTCTCATGAAAATTCCATGTAATTAAAGGTAAAACCAATAACCACGGATGAATGGAATACTTATTCCAGGTAGAATATTGGGCAAAACATCCTAGGGGGTGTTCATTTAGTTGTTTATGGCTACGAAAATTGGCAAAGGCAATGACTAAGGCTTTGGAAAGACAAAATGACATTTTTGGCACAATTATTTATGAAAAATAATGGAAATTAGGAGAAAAGGAAGGTGAAAGGTCACAAGTTGCATGTGAGGAGAAAATGAAGGAAAATAATGGAAAATGAATAAAATGCAGGCCTCATTCGTAAAAAAGCTTATGAGGATCAGTTGGTAACATTTTTTTAGTTTAGTTTAGAGCACTTTCATTATTATCTGTCTCTCTCATACTCTTGGACACTTGGATTTTCTTGGACCACTTTGACCTTTGAACAAGAAAGGAAAAGAAGGCAAGAGGAAACAAGGATCAAGCAGGGAAAGGCAGGATCAAGCAACTACACCAGGTTTCATTGCAGGTATCGACCTACATGTGTATTTTCTTTGCTATATTTGGCATGAATGACATTTCATGTGGTTATTTTCTATCATGGAATGGCTCTTTCCAAGTGTACCAATATTTTTCAGCCTAGCCTTGGCATTTCCGGATAGCCATGGTGTGATGGGCTTCTCATGTTTCGTGGAGCTGGATTGTCAGATGGATTCAAAGTTGAGTTAGTTGGATCTCAGAAATGATAGAAAACATAGCCTAGTAACCCCTAAACTAGACTGTAGGTTGTAGGAAAACCAATTTTTTCCTCAGATGGCTTAGGTATCCTTGTTGGTGAATGGCAGGATATTCGATAAAGCCTAGAGGTGGTTTTCTCTTCATTGGGCTTAGTAATTTGGGCTTGGGACATGCGGTAAAGCCTAGAGAATGGGTATCGGTTTAGGGCCTAGTGATTTGGGTTTGGATTGTGGTAAAGCATGAGAGCATCACTCGATGCAATGAGTGCTAAGTGAACTATTCAAAAAACATGAGAAATTAGTCAGTTACAACTACCTCTCATGGAAATGGTCATACGTGAATGACTTACTTAACACAATTGAATCCCAAAATGACATCTAAGACTAGAAGACATGAAAATTATTCATGGTGTAGGTGGAAAAATATGGTGCCATTCACGCTTCTTTGGCCTAGTAATCACGTGGAGATGATGGTAAAGACAGTTACGATGTGTTCATTGTGTTTCCCTAGTGATCCAGAATGGATTATAGTAAAGTCTAGTTTCTATTGATGAGGGTGAGGTTGTTTAGCCTCGATATGCCCTAGTAGAGTTGTTTTGGTTTGAGTCCCACATTCATGCTTAGAATATGGCACGAGGGTGAATGGCCGAAGAGATATTTCGCTCAACCATTCTATGGTTGGATAGAACGTGGTAGTCTCATCTCTGGTTGATTTATTAAATTCAATAATGAGAAATTCATTCCCTTGGTTTCCATGTGTAAATGTACTGAGGTATAATTGGATTTTGATGGCTGATATTTTTATGGTATTTTTGTTCCTATTATGCTGGTTATATGTACATTTTATGACAACAACTATGTATGGATATCAGCGTGTTTTTACTTGTACAAATTGAATGAATATGGTATCCATAACCTAATAAGTGATAAGGAAGCAAATGGCATGAGGGAAAAATGGTTCATACAAATTCTCAGATGAGTATGAGATCCCTACACTTAACCCTGATGTTTACACCTATAGGCTACATGTTGACAATAAGTTTAATGAAATGTCTGTCATGGCTAGTAGGGGTCTGGTTAAGGTCTTGATCAACTTATTACTTTTTCATCATTGTTTCCTTGTAATTTACTTGATTCTAAGCTTTCATTCCATTCTGGGGAATGGGCTAGGCTTTGGGCTTGAAAAAGTGGCTTAAATCCCGAGGTCGCTGGCATAGAACTGGAAAATTTAGTCCATATTCTCTGGAAGTCATGCCTATGAGAGCGACTCTAGGTCTCTTGCTTCTTCCTTGCCCATAGCATAAGAACGGTTATGGCCTAAGAGGTCCATAACAATAGTGGGACCTAGAGACAGGCCGTTTGAGTGGCTAACTTGTCTTATGATGGTTTTGTTGATGATGTTGGATGACTATTTGTGATGTTCTGTTGCTTCCACTTCCTTAAGGTCACCTGGGTGGTTGAATATGATCATACAAGCCTCATATCTCATGTTTACCCCAGTTGGCATGGTTACTTGGGAGGATGTGGGAGGAGGCTGTTACAGAGTGGTATCAAAGCATGGTTAAACTCTTAGACTAGATGGATTGAATGTATTAGCCATGCATGCCTATTAGTTTCATGTGTGCCTCTGACACTTATATACTTGTTACACTTCCTTCATGATGGATTAGGGTTGTAGTACGATTATCATGGAGAATTTGGTGTTCATGTTTCATAATGTATTTTTCATAAGTACGTCACTGACTTCATATGCATTATATGGCACATACATGTTGATTTTGTGTCAACTACTTAAATACTTGTATCTTGGGTTACTTTTTTAATATTTTGATTACATGTATTACTCTTGTAGGTTGATTGCAAGAACTAATTTATTATGTTTGACTACATGTTTTTATGCGTAGGTGTAGTTTATTTGTCATTTCTTATGCATACTATTAGTTGCATGTAGCAATGTGTATAATAGATTAATGGTTGTTGCCATGCATGAGGTCATAGCATGCATTGTTGATATGGCCTTGCATTGATGACTAGATCCTAGTAAGAGTGATGTTTATGAGTTCATATGTTTACTTGTATATGTCAATATGATATTATGATTATGTTATACATATTGGATCACACTGATTTGGTGATCTTACAGATAAGGTATCCTCCCTAAGCTATACTGAGGTATGTTGGTTTCTTGTGATTTGGTTTATCTAGCATATTACGCATTGAAGGAAGAGAAAGATCAAATGGCTAGAAAGATGGTTGAATACAAAGACTCCCATTATGAATCTTAACAACAACATTGTGTTGGGAACTCTTCTGATTTGGCAGTCACATTGAGAAATTTGAAGGAAGATAAAAGGAGTTGTAAGGCGGATAATGACCAGATCATACAAGCACAAGAGAAGCAGACAAAGGTGAATTCTATACTTCTTGAGAGTTTGCCATACTTTTAGCAACAAGGGATGCATCGGATCAACCATGGACATGAGGATAAAACTAATGGGGCATATGGAAACAAGTCTCCCGGTAGACACAAGTCGGATATATCTGATACAGTGAGATATGGTATGTTGTTGGACACTCCGGATAGGAGGGATGGTGAACACAAGTATTATTCTAGTTCTGGATCTGATAGACATCATGATCATCATTGTTATCATCCTTATAGGAGGAATGATAGGGGATACACGAAGGATGAATCCAAGAAATCAAAACCACCTACTTTTGATGGAGATATTAATAAGTCAGAAGATGCATAGGCTTGGATACTTGGGATGAACAAATTGTTTGAGTTGCATGAGTACATGAATAACATGAAGGCCAGAATAACTATCTCCATCTTGAAAGGTAGAGAAGGCATCTAGTGGGAATATGTTAAGCGGGTTAGAGACATAAGGATAAACGACTTGAGTTGGCGGGAATTCAAGAGGTTTTTCAGGAAGAAGTACTTGTCAGAAAGGTACTATGATAGTAAGGAAAACGAATTCTATGAGCTAAAGCCGAGATCAATGATGGATGAAGAGTACATGACCAAGTTTCTGGAGCTATTGATGTATGCACCATATCTTAGTGAGGAGAAGGATAAAGTTCAACGGTTTGTGAGTGGTTTTCCAGTAGAATTTAGAGATCGGATTGAGTATGATGAGCCTCAGTCACTTGAGTAAATTATTGGGAAACTCAAGAATTTCTATGAACAGTCAAAACATAAGAATGAATATCATCATGGATAGAAGGAAAAGGATAAAGGTAATGGTAAATGGAAGCTAAGAGGACAAGGCCTCAACATGCAGATGAGAAAGAAAATGTGGCACAACAAAAGAGATTTAATGCAGCTAGACATGGACATGAGTCGTAGAAGCAACATCATAGAGGTGTTGGTATTGGTCAGTTGGAGTGTTGGACATGTGGCAAGGAACACCTTAAGCGAGATTGTTCACATAATCGAGGTGGTAGGCCTCAGATATACAACACACATGAGGAAAAAACTGTGGGGGACGTTGGCTAGAGTATTCCATGTATCTATGAAATAGTGGACAACATGTGGGAAAAACACCAGACATATCATTGAGATGGATGATAAGCTTTGTAATCAAGCTATTTCTATTTTGATTGACCATGAATATAATTATATCTATGTTATTCCTTACTTGGTTGATAAGTGTGGTTTGAATAAGGAATTGCATGCAAAATCTTGGTTAGTGAAGTTGGCTATACATACAAAGAAGTGAGTTCATCATCTAGTAAGAGCTTTCACGTTTGATTTAAATGGTATCCCTATAGCAACACATTTGAATGTGTTACTGTTGGGATAATACAATATGTTGTAGGGCGTGGATTATTTGTATTTGTATAGAACCAAGGTTGACTTCTATAACAAAGATATTGAGTATGTTGATGACAACGGAGAACCAAGAGTCTTGCATGGTAAGAAGAAAGCCACATCACTTAGGATGGTGAAATTTATGCAAGAAAATAATAGATGATGTTGGGTTGTGTTATATTCTTACCATGACTAGCCCACGTAGTTAATCAGGGGGTTAGAGGGGGGGTGGCAACTCCCCCTGTCTGGGGGGTTTGAGGGGGCCGGGTAACCCCCCGGAAATTTATTTTTTGGACCTTATATTAGCTTGGGTAGACCTACCTATGGTTTTGTGCATGGTTTTTGCACATGGTTTTGGACGCGATGGTTTTCGGTCCATGGTTTTGGATGCGATGTTTTCAAGTCCATGTTATTGGATGCTTCAGCATGTATAGATATGTATTGTAAAATTGAAAAGAATATACTGAAAAATCAAGTTGGTAGTCTCGGTTTTGGGATCCAGGGGAAAATCTCTGTGTATATGTGTTTTATGTGTTATGCTCTTGCACTTTTTATTTTCTGTGTTTTAGAATTCGTATACAAGTAATTTCTGTACGGGATTAAAAACTACATTTGGTATCAAAGATGTTTTGGCTTCAAGGGGATTCCTTTGTTGCTGAGGGGTTTCGATAAGGCCTGTGGTAGACCTTGTTCAGTGGGAGATCTGTGGGATCGATTCTGGTGGTGAAGGAAGATGGCAAGCAGTGGAAAGATAGCAATCGATAAATTTAATGGTTAGAGCTTTGAGTTGTGGAAACTCAAGATGGAGGATCGGTTGGTGGATAAAGATCAGTGGATCGTGGTAGATCCAGGTACTAAACCAATGAGAGTGTCTAATGAAGAATGGAAGAAGTTGGATCGGAAGGAAAAGAGCACAATACGATTGTGTGTCTCAGATTCAGTATTGCCGAATGTATTAGGGGAAGCTATGGCAAAGACTTTGTGGTACAAGTTAGGGAAGTCGTGCCAATATAAATCTCTGGTGAATAAACTGTTCCTATGAAAAAAACTGTATAACTAGTGAATGAAAGATCGAGACTTGGTGACAGAGAATCTGAATGCATTTAATATTGTGGTAAGTCAGTTATTGTCTATTGATATTAAAATTTCGGATGAAGATAAGTGCATTAGTTTGTTGTGTTCTCTACCAGATTCATGGTATAGTCTAGTTATTTCAATAGGTAGCAATGCATTTTCCTTGTAGTTTGATGAAATAGTCTCATCCTTGCCAACATAGGAGATGAAATGGAAAAATATGGAGATCCAGAATGGTGATGCCTTTTCTATACGAGGATGGTCCCTAAATAGAAACAAAAATAAGTCATCGAGTGGGAGATATAAATCTAGAGGGAGGTCTAAATCTCCAGGAAAACCAGTAAAAGGTGGTGCGTTGAAAATATGGAAAGGAAGGGCACTAAAAAAGGGACTATAAATCTAAAGCTCCTGAGAAAGGAAATGGATCTAATGATGCTCCTTCTGCAAAGGTGAAAACCACCTTAGGTGAAGGTGGGGATGTGTACTTGGCTTCTTCAAGTACACATGTAGATCATGAGGTAGGTTGATTGACTCAGATGCATCCTTTCTCTTCACTCCCCATAGAGAGTGGTTCTGCAAGTATGAGAAATACGATGGTGGTGATGTATTCTTAGGGGATGATAGGAAGGCTAGAATTGTTGGTCATGGAAAAGTAAAGTTGAAGTTTCAAGGTGGAAGGGTTAGAACACTTACGGGTGTTCTGCGTATTCCTGCATTTGCTAGAAATTTGATTTCTGTAAACAATTTGGAAGATGTAGGTGTAAAAATAGTGTTCGGGAAGGATACCTGCAAGATGTTTCACGGAGCACTGTATTGATGTGGGGAGTTCGGATTGGAACTCTGTACAAGTTGTACGATAGAACTGTTGTTAATGGGTGCAGTAGTTCTATGGTTCCTGAAAGTGGAGCAGAAAATCTAGTGGTCTCTAGAGAGAAGACCATGTTGTGGCATCAAAGGCTTGGACATATTGGAGAGAAGGGCCTTCGAATATTTCATGGTAAAAGTATGGTAGAAGGTATGAGTAATAGCTCTCTAGATTTTGATTTCTGTGAAAATTGTGTACATGGGAAGCAAAATCCGGTGAGTTTCCCCTCTGGTTGTAAGAGGGTAAAACAAATATTAGAGCTTGTGCACAGTGATGTGTTTGGACCTGTGAAGGTTCCATCATTGGGTAAGTCTGTGTACTATGTATAATTTATAGATGATTTCTTAAGGAATACATGGATATATTTCCTTAAGAAGAAATTTGAAGTCTTTGGTAGGTTTAAATAATTTAGGGCTCTGGTGGAAAACGAGATAGAGAAGAAGATAGAGATGTTGAGGACAGGTAATGGTGGAGAGTTATGCAGTAAGGAATTTGAAAAATTCTGTAAGAATTGTGGTATAGTACGTCATAAGACAACTCCATACACACCTAAGAAAAATGGAGTTGTAGAAAGAATAAGCAAGACATTGATGGAAAGGGCAAGAAGAATGCTCAGTGGTGTCGGGTTAGGACAAGAATTCTGGGTAGAGGTGGTGCAGAAAGCATGTTACATGGTCAACAAATCACCTTCATCAGCGTTGGAGGATAAGACTCCACAAAAGGTATGTAATGGTAAGAAACCCTCTCTTTCACATCCAAGGGTATTTGGATGTGATGCATATGTACATGTTCCAAAGGAGAAAAAAACCAAGTTGGATAGTCAATCTGAAAAGTGCATCTTTATTGGTTATAAGGATGGTTTAAAGGGTTATATGTTTTGGAACCCAGTAACAAGGAAGGTTGTGTAAAACTGATATGTGATGTTCAGAGAGGCGAAAGATGTCATTAAACATGAAGTCCAACCAAAGGAACCTAAGAAGATAGAGTTTGAGCTTAAGGAGGAAGAATCAAACTCTACAACATAGGAGGAATCAGAAGATAAAGAGCCACAAACTCTGGATGTGAGAAGAATAGTTCGAGAAAGAAGGCAGCCAGAAAGGTATAGTCCATCTTCTTTCTGTTCAAATTTTGCCTTATCTATTACTGATGATGATCCCAAAACTGTGAAGGAAGCAGTAGATTCAGAGGATGGTAAAATCTCGAAAGAGGCCATGGTTGATGAAATGGCATCTTTGCACAAAAATGAGGCATGGGATATGGTGGAGTTTTTGGTTGGAAGGAAACCCATTGGTAGTAAATGGGTGTTCAAGAAGAAGACAAATGTAGAAGGAAAGGTGGAGAAATACAAATCTTGGTTGGTAGCAAAAGGTTATTCCCAGGTGCTGAGAATTGATTTTGGTGATATTTTTTCTCCTGTTCCTAAGGTAGCTTCTATTAGTTTACTTTTATCTATTGTTGTTGCTTTTGATTTTGAGGTAGAACAGATGGATGTGAATACAACATTTCTTCATGGGGATTTGGAAGAGGAGATCTACATGAAGAAACCTAAAGGATTTGTGGTGAAGGGTAAGAAAGAACTGGTATGCAAGTTAAAGAATTCTCTATAAGCGTAAAAAAGGTCACCAAGGATGTGGTATCAGAAATTTGATACATTTATACAAGGAATTAGCTTCACCAGAATCAAAGAAGATCATTGTGTGTATTTTAAATTAATTGGTAACCATGTTATTTATCTAGTCATATATGTGGATGATATGTTGCTGGTTGGAAATGAGAAAGAAATTATCCAGGATTTGAAGACCCAATTGTCCTCCAAATTTGACATGAAAGATATTGGTGTTGCAAACTATATTTTAGGCATGGAAATTAAAAGAGATCGGGCAAAGAGGAATCTCTAGTTAAATGAGAGGAAGAAAGTGGAGACAATATTGTCGAGGTTTAATATGCAGGGCAGTAAACAAGTGAAGGTTCCTATTCCTATAGGTTTAAAGCTATCTGTTCAATAGTGTCCCAAGACACAAGAAGAGGAAGAGGACATGTTCCATGTTCCATATGCAAGTGAAGTCGGTAGCATGATGTATGTGATGGTTTGTACTAGACCAGACATTGCACATGCAGTGGGAGTATTGAGCAGTTTTATGTCAAAACCAGGGAAGGAGAACTGAACAACAGTGAAGCGGGTTTTCAGGTATTTGCATGGCACTAGTGATTATGGTTTATGCTACCAAGGAAGACCAGGATTAGACAGAGTGTTGGATATTGATGGCTTTGTTGATGCAGGCTGGGCTGGAGATTTGGAACAGAGAAGATCTACAAGTGGGTATGTGTTTAACCTATTTGAAGGTGCAATCAGTTGGATGAGTAAGAAACAATCTATAGTGGCACTATCAACTACAGAGGTAGAATACATGGTAGCCACTCATGCAAGCAAGGAAGCAGTTTGTTTGCAGAGATTGTGTTCAAGTATGGGGTTAGTACAAGGAGCTTTAAGGATAGACTGGGATAGTCAAAGTGCAATTTTCTTGGTAAATAACCCTACTTTTCTTCCAAAGATAAAGCACATTTATATTCAGTATCATTTTGTGAGGGATATGATACAAGACAAAAAGGTGTTGCTGGTAAAGGTGGACACTTTGAAGAATAATGCAGATACATTGACAAAATCTGTGAGCTTTGAGAAGCTCTCTTGGTGTAGAGAAATAATGGGCATTGTAGTGCTGGATAAATGACTAAGCTCTCCTGTGGCCCTGTGTGGAAAGAAAACAACAAGTGGGAGAATGTTGGGTTGTGTTATATCCTTTTCATGACTAGTCCATGTAGTTAACTGGGGGGTTAGAGGAGGGGCAGAGGCCCCCCTTCATTGCACTGATTGCATAGAGAGGGGGCCACAGGGGGGTTGTAGCCCCCCTTATCCAGGGGGTTTGAGGGGGGCGGGTAGGCCCCCTCTACGGGGTTTGGGGTAGCACCCTGGGAAATTTTTTTGGACCCTATATTAGGTTGGGCAGACCTACCTATGGTTTTGTGCATGGTTTTTGCACATGGTTTTGGATGTGATGGTTTTTGGTCCATGGTTTTGGATGCGATGTTTTTCGGTCCATGGTATTGGATGCTTCAGCATGTATAAATATGTATTATAACATTGAAAGGAATATAATGAAAAATCAAGCTGGTAGTCCTGGTTTTGGGATCTAGGGGAAATCTCTATATATATATGTGTTTTATGTGTTATGCTCTCGCATTGTTTATTTTCTGTGTTTTAGAATTCGTATGCAGGTAATTTTTGTATAGGTTTAAAACCTACAGGTGCAAGGTATTTGTAGTACACATTTCTAGTGATAAGGGTAAGGAGGTTGAGGATGCAGATGTATTGAGCAGGTACCTAGTTTTGCAGTATTTCAAAGATGTATTTCCGGAGAACATTACAGAGTTGCACCTCATAGCGAGGTAGACTTTTCTATTGCGTTAGTGCCAGGGTAAGCTCCAACATCAAAACAACATTACATGATGAGCACACCTGAGTTTGTTGAGTTAAAGTTGTTATTGAAGGAAATGTTGAACAAGGGATATATTAGGCCAAGTGTATCACCTGGTGTACACCGGTCTTATTTTTGATGAAGAAAGATGGTACTCTAAAATTATGCATTAACTGTAGGTAGTTGAAAAAAGTGACCATCAAGAATAGATACCCTTTGTCGAGGATTGATGACTTGTTCAATCAGGTAAAGGTAGCAGATGTGTTCTCCAAGATTGAATTGAGATCCAGATACCATTAGGTACGCATCAAAGAGGAGGACATTTACAAGATTGCGTTTATGACAAGGTACGAGCATTATGAGTTTGTTGTTGTTCCATTTGGCTTAACTAGAGCTCCAACTACATTCATGTGTTTGATGAAGAGTTTGTTGTTTCCATATTTGGATAAGTTTTTTATTGTGTTCATTGATGACATAATGGTATATTCTAAAAACGAGGAATAACACATCGATCATTTAGCAACAATGTTGATGTTGTTGAGATAAAATCAATTGTATACTAATCTCAACAAGTGTAGTTTGTTTTAGACTGAGGTACACTACTTGGGACATGTGGTCTCCAAGGAGGGAATTGCAGTAGATCCAGAGAAGATAAGGGCCATCATGGAGTGGGTAGCTCATAAGAATGTGGATGAGGTGAGATCTTTCATGGGTCTAGCAAGATATTACAGGAGGTTCATCAGGAACTTTTCGCAAATTTCTTATCCCATTACATCCTTGCAGAGGAAAGGTAAGAAGTTTGAATGGCCAGAGGAATGTGAGTCTAGCTTTGAGAAGATTAAGCAATTGCTAACACATGCAGGAGTGCTATAGATTGTGGATCAAGGCAAAGAGTTTGTGGTATGCATAGATGCTTGCAAAAGAGGGCTTGGTGGAGTCTTTATGCAGGAGAGATAGGTGGTATGTTATGAGTCCCAGAAACTAAACAAGAATGAGTGGAACTACTCGACACATGATATTGAGTTAGCAGTGATTATACATGCATTAAAGATGTGGAGGCACTATTTTCTTGGCAGGTGGTTTATGCTTATGAGCGATCGCATTGGGTTGAGGTATTTGTTTGAACAGTTAAATGTGAATTCTAGGTGGGCTAGATGGTTGGCCATGATTCGTGAGTTTGATTTTGAGATCAGGTACATCAAAGGTAAAGAGGCTAGGGTGGAAGATTCTTTGTAGATGGATATAGGTACATCACTTGGTAACTATGAGCTCCTATGGGACTAACTTACATGATACGATCTTGTAGGCAAGACAATAGGATGTCAGGTATATGGAGATTGTGCACAAATTGTATTAGGGTGATAGTACAGGTACAGGTGTAGGTACCGATACATGTAGTGGTACACAAATAGGTGGAAATACATGTACATGTCTAAGTGCACGTGCACAGGGCATGGATTATCATCTTATAGCAGATGGATTGGTTAAGTTCCAAGATAAGATATATGTGACAGATAATAGTGAGCTCAAGAAGGTCGTATTAAGGGAGTTTCATGCCAAATCATATTTAGGTTGCCTAGGTTATCAGAAGACACTGATAGTGGTGAAGAGGTATTACTATTGGCCGAATCTCAAGAGGGATGTAGCAGAATTTGTAGCAAGATGCTTTGATTGTCAACAGTGAAGGAAGAGTGTAAACATTGAGGTGGTCTTCTACAACCAATTGTGGTTCTAGAATGTAAATGGGAGGTCATTTCCATGGACTTCATGATAGGGTTGCCAACGATAGTGAAGCAACATGATTCCATCATGGTCATTATGGAAAATTATCAAAGGTTGCACAATTCATTTCGGTGAAGTCTACATTCTCAGCTAGTGATGTGCACAAGTGTTCATCAAAGATGTGGTTATACTACATGATGTTTCGAAGAAAATTTTGTTGGAAAGGGATGTGAAATTCACTTCCATGTTTTGGAAAGATTTATTTGTAGGTTTGGGCACAGAGTTGGCCTTCAACACATCTTATCATCCACAAACAAATGGACAGATAGAGAGGGTCAACAGGATATTGGAGTCTATGTTGAGGATGTATGTGATGCATCAGTAGAGGATGTGGGAAGAGTATCTCCCTTGGTAGAGTTCACATACAATAATGGTTATCAGGATTCATTGAGGATGAGTCATTTTGAGGCATTGTATGGGCGGAGTTGTAACACTCCCATTAGTTGGAGTGATCTGGTTAGAAGAGTATTTATTGGACCAGATATGTTGACATACATGGAACAAGATATGCACGTCATCAAAAAGAATTTAAAGGCAGCATAGAACAAGAAAAAGTTTTTTGCAAACATGAACAGGTTTTTCAAGGAGTTATTGGTTGGGGAATAGGTGTACTTGCGCATCAAATTGAAGAAGATCTCCTAGAAGATTGGATCATGTGCAAGGATGGCACCATATTTTTGTGGACCCTAAAGTATCATTGAGAGGATTGGGCTAGTAGCCTATCGAATTGCACTGCTTATGAAAATTAAAGTCCATGATGTTTTCCATGTATCTTTTCTTAAGAATTATGTTAAGGGTGCTAATCATGTGATTGACTTGTTTGTATTGCATGTGGAACCAAATGGAAAATTATAGCCGGAGCCTCAGTGTATATTGCAGAAAAAGGTGCTCATGCACCGTAACTGAGCAATTGAGCAAGTTAAAGTGCAGTGGAAGCACTTTGGGCTTGATGAAGCTACATGGGATATGTCAAATCAAATGTAGCATATGTATCCTTCCTTGTTTGCCAGTTGAGGCAAGCAACTTGATATGCTAGTTTGGTATTTTGTTATGGTGGTTTGGTATATGCTTTATGATGGTTTGGTATTTGCTTTATGGTGGTTGATATATGCTTTATGTTGGCTTGATATATGTTATATGATGTTTTGGTACATGCTTAGACACGGTGTTTAGTATATGTTTTGAGTTAGGTTTTGGTATATGATTTTGCATATGTTATAGTATCTATATTTTTGATGACGTTGCTATAGGTACACTCGGGTATGGATGTAAATATCGTAACAAGCTATGTTATAAATCTCCACTATGCAGTATGGGTGTCATGCTATTATTATATCATGTGTTTATGTTATCATGATTTTATGATATTATATGAGTTGGAACTCAACACAATGATCATTGTAAATACTATAATGAGTTGTGTTATAAAGCTCCATTATGCAGTATGTTGTCATCTTGTCATGATGTTCTTCTCTTGAGCATATATTTCATTGTAAATACTACATTGAGTTATGTTATAAAGCTCCATGAGTAGTATGTCTTCTTTCAGCTATTTTCTAAGGTATATGTGTGATTGAACACCGAGGATGGTGTCCCCTAAGGGGGGGAGGAGGTTCTCTATCATCTCTGGTGAAAAATCCATGTAATAAAAGTTAAAAAAAAACCACAAATGAATGGGACACTTATTCCAAGCTGAATGTTGGGCAAGACATCCTAGGGGGTGTTCATTTAGTTGTTTATCGCTAACGAAATTGACAAAGGCAATGGCTAAGGATTTGGAAAGGAAAAATGGCATTTTTTGCACAATTATTTTTGAAAATAATGGAAATTAGGAGGAAAGGGAGGTGAAAGGTCACATGTTTCATGTGAGGAGGAAAATAAAGAAAAATAATGGAAAATGAAGAAAATATAGAACTTCTTCATAAAAAGGCTTCTGAGGATCAACGGGTAACATTTTGTGAGTTTAGTAAGGAGCACTTTCATTATTCTCTCTCTCTCTCTCTCTCTCTCATACTCTTGGACACTTGGATTTTTCCTGGAGCACTTTGGCAATGGAGTAAGAAAGGAAAAGAAGGAAAGAGGAAACAAGGTTTAAGAAGGGAAAGGTAGGATCAAGCATCTACAATAGGGTTCATTGCAGGTATCGACTTTCATGTGTATTTTCCTTGATATATTTGGCATGCATGTTATTTCATGTGGTTGTTTACTATCATGGCATGGGTTTTTCCAGGTGTAACAATGCTTTTTAGCCTAGCCTTTCCATTTCTAGATAGCCATGGTGTGATGGGGTTCTCATGTTTCATTGAGCTGGATTGTTGGATGGATTCGAAGTTGAGTGAGGTGGATCTTTGAAATTATAGAACACATGGCCTAGTAGGCCCTAAACCAAACTTTGGGTTGTGGTAAATCCATATTTTGTGTTACCTAATATGGCCTAGGAATCATTGTTGGTGATGTAGATGATATACGGTAAAGCCTCGAGGTGGTTTTCTCTCCATTGGGCCTAGTAATCTTGGGTTTGGGACATGCGGTAAAGTCTGGAGAGTGGGTGTTAGTTTGGGGCCTAGTGATCCGGGTTTGGATTATGGTAAAACCTGAGAAACTAGGACACAAGAAAATTCCTCACAGTGTAGGTGGGTAAATCTGGTGGCATCCATGCTTGTCTGGCCTAGTGATCGGTTGGATATAACGGTAAAGCTGGTTATGATGTGTTCACTGTGATGGCCTAGTGATCCATGATGGATTATGATGAAGCTTGGTTTCTACTAAGGAGGGTGAGGTGTTGGGTTGTGTTATATTCTTTCCATGACTAGCCCACATAGTTAACTGAGAGTTGGAGGGGGGGCAAAGCCCCCCTTCATTGCGTCGATTGTGTAGCGAGGGGGGGGGG